>JAANBB010000270.1:0-55603 GCA_014621425.1 Cylindrodendrum hubeiense | reverse complement strand
CGGCTTGTCGTCGCTGGCGGTTGCTTTGGCTGGGTGCGTCGGGGGGCGGCAGTCGCTTTGGAGGATTTCGTAGGAGTGTGATTCTCAGGGGTGCTGTATGCAGTGGGCGGGTGGGAGAGGAAGTGGTGGAGGGCGCGCAATGGCTGGTGCAGGATTGAATTGGTGATGGGCGATGTTGGTGTTGAGCCGCTCGGAATTATTTCACAGGCGATGCGCTTATCTTATCGCACCAAAATGTTGCCAAACGTCAGCGTGGATCAATAAAAGAAAGAGACATCAAAGGTGGGAATCCGATCCCAATTAAAACACACCCAGGGTAATGAAAGCAAGTCTCACCCGTGTCCAAAAGAAAGGTCCTGTATTCTTCTCCGTCTCGTCCTTTTTACTCCCTACCAATTCCTTCTGTTTGTCAAGTCGTAGTGCGTTCGGGGACTTGGTCCAACCCCCCCAACTGACCAAAACCCATGGGGGAAGAGGGTGAAATATGACGAGAAAGATGATGCAGCCAACGGTAGACAGTTATGGCGTTCAGCTTATTCAATTATATCGTGTTCAACTCTGTTATATTTCTGACTATTGTTGGGCTATTTTGAAGGTTGGTTTATAACCACTTTTGTATGTAGTATATTGCATGAGCATGTACTATAGCGAAGCAACTTGTCTGGATCTGCGTTTGGGTGTTTAATCATGCGGCATTTCTCTTCGAGCTTGGGCTTGCTTGTATTGGTACTCGTTTGAAGTATCGGGTTGGTTTTGACTGTACTTGCTTAATTGTATATTTTGTTATAAGTAGATGCAAAGTTCGTATGCGGTTTTAGCTATACTGCCATTACATAAACCAAGACGTTCTGAGTCTGTGATTATTCCAAGGAATCCAGATCCGAGGGATGGGCTTATCTGCGCATGGGGTGTAGGAATCAATGAGTATTCAGGGGCATGGGAAGCAGGTAAACAGCACAATGAACCAGATAGCGACATGATCTCAATTCATTTCAACCAAAGAGGATGGAAATTGATCATTAAGACCAAGGAATAAATTAAAATTAGAAAATCTGGCCAAGTTTGCCTGCGCCATGTGGGTTATCATAAAAGTCGTTACATGCTGTGTCGTGCAATGCTGTGCTATGCTGTACTGTGTGTACTGTATGTACTGTGTGTACTGTGCTGTGTCTCCTAGCCCTTCTCGTTTCTCATCCCCCTTTTCATGTTTGTAAAGTCTAGTATATATGTACTGGGTATCTCATCAATTGCCAATGGTATCTTTGAGGCTGAGGATGTAAGGGAGGTCGGTGGAATCGTGCCGCGTGGCCAAACGGATGACGGATGCAGAACTGCCCGAGGACTTGGACCTCAGGCTTGGCGTGGATGGTTGGCGAATGGGGAAGTGTCGCCGGCTCTGTGCGAGGCTGTTGACACTGGGTTTGTGCGAGACGGTTTTTGATAACCCGCTTCGTAAGCTATTTGGTGCTGTGCGGTACACGTTCCACGTATTCGTGGACGCTTGACGCCTAGCCCTCCGAGTTGAGCTGCTGATGCTGCCGGCGTCAGAACCGGACATGTTGCTGGCGGGGTTGGTTCTAGCAGCGCTATCGTATTCAATGATACTTGAAGGTGAGGATGTATCATCATCTTCCGGCTGGCCTCCGTCCAGAATATCAGGGTCAAAAGGTTCCATGGCTCGTAGGATCTCCGCAAAGAGGTGCATCAGCTCCTTAAACCGAGTGTTGGAGATTGGCCGATTCGAGAAGCGAGCATACTCGTAGTGCGACAGGAACTTTGTGGCGGCGGCGCCCAATTCCAGCACCCCAAACTCTGCAAGATGAACGATGTAGTCGCGCAGGCTCATATTCGCGGTCCGTTGAAGCAGGGCCACAGCATCGGGGTCCAGAATGGGCGGGTCCGTCTGGGAAGTGGGATCCGGGGGGGCTAGGGTCAATGCCTTGCCCTCGATGAGATTAGGCAGTTCGGAGAGAACTGTCGTGTATTGCAGGTTGGGCAGATCCGGCGATGTTGGCGAGGCCCAGCCAAAATGCTCGATCTCGCCCCACACCGCCCGTCGACGTGGGAGGCTCACCAAGAGATCCTCGGTCGCCATTCCAGAGCCGACCGCACTCTGCTTAGACTGCGGCCGTATGGATTCCTCCTGCTCCACTTGGTCCTCGGGTTCGAGCCTCGGGCGGGAACTGTACGCAATGGTGGCGCTCCGGCCCAGGCCAGCAGCGATGACCTTGTAGACGGCAGAGCTCACATCGCCCTTTTCGATGGGCACCCAGCCCTTGGGGATAGAGTCGAGGTCGGTCTTGTTGATATAGAGGCGGGTGAAGAAGACGAAGGTTACGATGAGGATGGTGGTGGTGTAGGCGGCGGCGATGATCCAGACATTATACAGCTGGTCGTTGCGGAGCGAGCGCTGAATGGCATCGGCGGGGGTGGCGATGAGCAGGCCGATAAGGACGACATAGAGAAGAAGGTAGAAGGTGCGGTAGATGATGGAGAAGACGAGGCGTCGGTGAGACACTGCTGGAGACGCCATGGCCGTGGAAGAGTCGGTGACCCTCAGGCCAGCAAAGGAGCGCAGGAAAACGGCGTGAGCAGCGCTACGGCCGGAGAAGAGAGTCGATAAAAGGCACGGATAGTGATGATGGAGGACGCATGGCTAAGGCGGGCGCAGGTCCGTAGGAGGTCGTCGAGGCAGATATTGCTGGAGGCTGGCTGATCGCACGTCGGCGTGGGCGGACATGGAGTCCGTTGCGCCTTTGACAAAGAGGTTGGGAGGCGTCGCGCCTGATGCCATTTTGGGAGGATCCTTGTCGCACTGTGCACTACTACGGCAAACACGGTACGGCCACACAGTGTCCCATGTGGATGTTCCGCTTATTCGCCCCACTGTTTCCCGTCCGCTCCCCCAGCATGTGAAGCTGGCATTCCATGAAATTACGGCGTAGTACCCATGACAATGCCAACAGCTCAATCAGAGTCAGTCGGGTCAGACATGTCCCGATATTAGAGACCCGGTGTTAGAGACAACATGGCATTGTGTGGTGACTCATTTGCCGGCACACTCTTATAGCCAAGTCTTTTCGAACTTCTCAAAGTCACTACCTCCAAGGTAGATTTTTGTTTGGTTTTACATATGGTATCATGATACATTCATTGCCACGCCAAGATTCCCCAGTCTAGACACATGTTCCTCCGCTGCGGTGCCGCTGCCGCTACCGCACCTGCTCCATCTCCGAGTTCTTCTTATCCTTGCCTTCGGGCATTACCGCTGCCTCCTTGGCCAGCCTGATGTCAGCCATTGTCAACCTCAAATCGCTGCTGTAGGGCTCGAATTTAGTCACCACCTGACCCAGACCCATCCTCAATGCCTTCAACACCTCGTCCACCTCGGGGCTCTCTCTCTTGCCCTTGACATCCGTCCAGTGGATGGGGAATGACTGCCGGAACGCCTCGAGCTTCTTAATAACCGAAGTCAAAGTTCGGATAATGATGGGGACGTCTCTGTGGACATTTCCAAACTGATCCTCAGCCAAACTATGCACTGACAGATGGCAGAGCACATGAACCGCATTGACAAGGAGGGTAGGCTCCGCGTAGGGGGTGCCCAGCACAGCCGCGGCAAATTGGGTCCGGAAGTCCTGCTGGAACAGCGCAGCGACAGAGTCGATGTTCATCAGGCTGAGCGTCCACTGCTCGAACTGGCTCTTGAGGTGCTCGGGCGAAACCATCTCTTGCTGCTCCTTGCTGAGAACTCGGTCCGTGGCCTCTTTGAACGTCCTCTTGGCCAGTGGGCTCAATTTCGAAGCTGGCGATGAGCCGGGTGATCGGGCAACTTGGCTCAGGCGCTTCTCTACCTCTCCCCGCATAGAGTTGGATGCGGCCTTGCTGGTGAAAATGGGATCCTCCCGGAGAGGAGCAGACACGCGCTTCTTAGGCTCGACAGCTGGCTGGGCAGGTGGTGCGGCCGGGGGCTTGCCGTAGCTATCGACCCGGGTCTCAACTGCCTTCACCACTTCCATGCAGATGGCATAGACCTGGGACCACATAGGCCCATCTTTTCGGTCGATATCCTCGTAGATGGCCTGTCGGCGGGTCTCAAAGCCCTGTGCAATATAAGCCAGTTCCCACAAGGCAAAGGACTGTAGGCGAGTCAGTGGTGTTCAAAGCTGCAAGTGAAGCACGCAACATACCTTGATAGAGAGCTTCTTGCTCTTCAGGCCGTTCAAGATGCTACCATTGGGATCCTTGGACTCCGAGGTAAGGGGGTTGCCATTCTTGAGTGGCTCTTTCACCATGAATGTGGAAAAGGCAAAGTTGCCGGCGTTCCAGATAAAATGGATCAGGGTGCCCGCTTCGACGCAGCGATACAGCAGGAAGATGTCGGTTGGCCAGGAAGGGGGCACCATGTTCGTCTTGGGCAGGTTGTAAAACGGGCGCAGGAACATCAATGCCCATCCCCAGGCAAATGATCGTATCACGGTGTAGTACAGGAAGAGCGCGATGGGGACCGCCATGAACGCGCCCGAAGCAGACGTGCCTACAATGGCAGGGAGCTGCTGCACGACCAGCTTCAGGGAGTCCCCTGAGCTCGCAACCCTCTTATCATCCTTGCTCCTCGCCAGACCCAGCACAAGGCGATCGACATCCTTCCTGTAATGCGTAAAGGTCTGGGAGATGGCGCAAGATGCCAGGTAGGCCATAAAGAACAACGGTCGCTCGTTCAGTCTCGCGCGATCACCGCCGAAGTAGGTGATCCAATGGAGGTTCGTGCTCTCGGGGGCGGACCAGAGGAAAATGTGGCAGAAAAACAAGCTGGAGAAGCCATACCAGAAGACGGTCTCGTACGTCTGGAGCTTCACAAGTGCGGTGCTAAGTGTCTGGAAGCCGGAGCCGGAGGTGCGTAAGCCGACATGGTAGTTCGCAATTCGGAGTACAAGAATCGCAAGGCCGCAAGTAAAGATGAAGGCCGTTCGCACGCCGACAGGGCCGACGGGGAACCAGCCCCAGAGATCTATCGAGCAGATGTTAGCAAAGGCGCAGCGCAAACCGGGCGCAGATTGACGCACAGGAGCTCCAGCTGTCCAGAAAGACGGCCTCGACGTAGGAGACGGCCAGGAGAACAGTTGCCGTAGAGGTGAAGCGCCTATGCAGAGCTGGCTGAAGGAAGTCCTTGTAAGGGGCTTTTCGAACTGTGGTGGCCGCCATCTCCACAGCGCATCGTTGTCGAAGGAGTAGACTCGGGGAATTGATGAGTGTACAGAGAGCCCATGTAAATAAAAATCTCCAGCCAGCAACCGTGGTTGACGCGCCAAGCACCAGCTCAGCAGAAGGCTGCTATCGTCACGTGCAGATAGGCTCCAGCGTGTTTCGCAGCGCCATGGTGCAGGGTTGCCAGGTCCCACTGCGCTGTGGTTGGCTCGCAATCAACGGGTCCAATTACGTATGTCGCAGGGAAGCGGCTTGATAACCTCAGCCACCCTCGGCAAGGCAACAGGTGACTTGACCAACTACAGAACATAGACGATCATCGTCGCCGTCGTCATCGCCAAGGCATCACTCGCATCGCATCGCGCGTCCATTTCGCCTTCCCACTCCTTTCGCTAACCCGACAATTCCGACCGATTCCATCCATTTTCGCCGTCATGTCGTTTGATCAGCTCTCCAGCCTCGAGTCCGGGCGCCGCGGGGGATACGCCGACGACCCAGCCTTCCAAGAGTTGCAGTACGACCTCAAGAGCAAACTGCAGGCGCTTCTGAGCAGCAACCGGAAACTTGCCAACGATGTCAACGTCCTGGGCACCAAGAAGGACACCCCGCGCCTGCGCGAGCGGGTGCACAACAGCATGGAGAAGACCCGCGAGATGTGCAGGGAGATTGGCGAGGGAGTGAAGAGGCTTCAGACCTGGGATGAGCTCACGGTATGTTCAGCTGTTGCCCGGATTCCATGTCGCATGCTAATTCCCCATCCAGAAGCAGCAAAAGTACGAGCAGACCAAGGTCTCAAGCGACTTCCAAACCGCCCTCCAAGAATTCCAGACCCTTCAGCGACGAGCCCTCGAGAAGGAGCGCGCCTCCGTGACCGCCGCCCGCGCCGCCCAAGATACCGACGGACACGGCGAGGCGCAAGAAGGCGCACCTCTGGAGCAGCTGCAGCAGCAGCAAGAGTTGTCGCAGCTGGCAGTTCAGGGCGAGGTCGATTTCCAGGAAGCCCTTATCATCGAGCGTGAGGAGGAGATCCGCAACATCGAGCAGGGTGTCGGCGACCTGAACGTTCTCTTCCGCCAAGTGGCGCAGATTGTCAACGAACAGGGCGAATCACTCGACTCGATTGCAGACAATGTCCACAACATCCGCGACGACACAAGGCAAGCCGACGTCGAAAACCGCCAGGCTGCGCGATATCAGAAGGCCGCTCGTAACAAGAGCTGCTGCCTGCTGCTGATCCTAGCGGTCATCTTGACCATTGTTATCCTTGCTATTGTTCTCGATTAAGGTGGAGCGTTTGTGCTTGTGGGACAGGCTCATTAATGTTTCATGCGGCGTCTATAGGAGTTTTCTAGGGATACAGAACTTGAAGAGTACAGTTTTGTACATACACAGGGAGGGTTTAATCATCGACGCCTTCCATACTTGAATTCCAATTTTACTTTTCAATTGCATCACCTCGATTTCTTAAATATGGTAAAGAGTTTGGTCTCTTCTGCACATCCAGGAACTTGGGTTCGATCTTGGGAACCAGTCGGTTCAAAATGCTATCGTTGATGCTGGAAAGACCGAAAGAAGCGGCCCAGTAGAGAAATATGGCGCTGGGGAGGTCTGCGAAGAGAAGAGGGAAGACGGGCATCATGAGCATGACCCTGCCAAGAACCTTTTGCAGTCTCGTCAACGTCACAACCTGCTTCTCGCCGGGGTTTAGTGAAAGGAGCGCTCGGATGTGGTCCTTGGACATCTTCCCCCAGGTGTTCCAGACGAGAATGCTCGTGCAAATAATGGGAAGTCCGTAGAATGGGTCCGCGCTGGTGAGGTCCATGAACCAGAGGCAACCGCCGTCAACTAGGGACGGATCAAACATGCCGCTGGCAGATCCCAGGTTGGAGGTAGTGGATTGGGGGCTACTCAGGCCAACAGACTGGCTGATCCAGCCGAGTGGCGCACCGCATTTCCGTCGAAGGGCTTCGGAGATGGTGACGAACGGGAAGATGCTGATCAATGGAGCGAAACCCTTCCACCTCTGGACACCCCAGGTCTTGTAGATTCTGCGCCGTGACTTCTCAATAGCGCCTGCCATCCGCAGTCTCAAGATACGTTCCGGCAGATGGCCCTGCTCTCTGGCAATGGTCCCGGTATGCCGTCGGGCCCACGCCCCAATGAGCGGATTCAACTCGCCTCGCCTCGCCCGGAGCTTGGCCACATAGAGTTGGAGGGGGAATCTGAGGGTTGCGTTGACGCCAACGGCCAACAAAGGGATGGCAAGATACCACGGTACACCAGTGGTTACATGGAGCCAGCTAAAGGCCGAGGCCGTTGACTGGATGGCCTCGCCAGCAAAGGCGCCGATGTGAAGGCCTCGTCGGCTGGGAACACACGATGCCGGGCCGGCGAAGCTTGCGACCGGAGAGCGGACGGCTCGGGGCCCGGCGGCGGTCAATGACAGCCGGACATGGGGCGTCAGGGTCGGGGCTGTGCGTCGGAGGAACAACATTTCTCAGCCATTCCCGCGTGGCGGCGGAAGTATCAGGTGACAAGCAGGAGAAGTCGGCGGGTGGACGAGATGTGGTTTGGTGATGCGGCCTGGTGATGGTTCTATGAAGCGAGTTGCGGCAAAGTGGGGCGGTGTGCTCAGGCACATCATAATTGTGCCCAGGTACCTATCCCCGCGTGGCTCCAGCGGTGCACAGCCCTGCAAGCTGTGGCCTTTCAGCGGTCTTGTAGCGCTGCGTGGAGGACCACAGGCCCGGGACAGGAGCCGCACAGCGGGGCGCCTGGTTCCCCAATCTGCTGTAAGCTTACCCACGCTGCCCGCGGTAGGTGCCGGCGTTCCTGCAACCGTTCGGGTGGAGGCCCTGTAGCCACTTGTGGACAGCTTGCTGCGAGAGCTGTCGGCCGCCACCAGCGCGACGTCACCCCATCTCGTATCCGGCTGCACTCTCGTCTTCCAAAACCGTCCCTGCTTGCAACATTGCAACATTGCAACACCCCACGCACCGAGCTAGGCTCCCGCTTTCGATGAGACTGCCTACCTCCGAACATTCCAGCCTGGCGCCTCCGAGGCGAGACTCTACGTCCTCGACAATCCGATCCTCCCAACTCGCCCGCTCCTAAGCATCATCTACGCTCCCCAATGTCCAACGACGCTTCAGCCGTGCCTCCGGGCGACCCGCCCCCTGTGGTTGGCGACGCCCCCCCGGCGTCAAGCTCCAGCATAGTTCCCCTGCTCGCCCTGGCGCCGTTGTTCCTCCTATATGCTTCCCCTCTGCTGTTCAGGCTGCTGGGCCGCATTCTGGGATGGTCGCTGCGCAAGAAGACGGACGGACGCCGGTCCCACCTGCTGGCCCTCATGACCGACGATGACAAGAAGGCTCGTGGATCCGACTCCAAGCGTGCCTCGGCCCCGAAGCTGGTGTTTGACGTCGACGAGAAGCTGAAGGCCACATTGGATTCCCAGAAAGACTGGAGCGGTATCGTCGGTTTCTTTCACCCGTTCTGGTATGTCGGTGTCGAACCCCACCATGGAATATCTACTGACACCAGACCAGCAATGCCGGAGGTGGCGGAGAACGAGTCTTGTGGGCGGCTATCCGTGCGACACAAGACCGCTGGCCTAATGCCAAGTGTGTCGTATACACTGGCGACCACAACGTCACCAAGGATCAAATTCTGTCTCGGGTCATGGTGAGTAAGACTGCGAATAGCCAGTCCCATTCCCACCCACACAGGGAGACATGCTCACAACAGTACAGCATCGCTTCAATATTGAACTCCACTCTCCAACCATCACTTTCCTCTACCTCTCCAAGAGAAACTGGGTTCTTCCCTCCAGCTGGCCGCGCTTTACTCTCATCGGCCAGTCCATCGGCTCCATCATTCTGGCCTGGGACGCCTTCTCACTTGTTGTCCCCGACGTCTTTGTGGACACCATGGGCTATGCATTTGCGCTTGGCCTGTGCAGGTTCTTGTTCCCCAAGGTCTCGACCGGTGCCTATGTTCACTACCCTACCATCTCCACAGACATGCTAGAATCCCTCGATCCCAAATCAGCCGTCGGCTCGCAGGGTGTCAACGCCGGGAAGGGAGTCGGTGCCAGAGGAACTGCCAAGAAGATCTACTGGCAACTATTCGCGAGCCTGTATACGTGGGTGGGTTCATCCGTTGACATCGTCATGACAAATTCAACATGGACCCAGGCGCATATAATGAGCCTGTGGGCTTCTAGTCGCGGTGACAAGAACAAGACTGACCCCATTGTGGTCGTTTATCCTCCCGTCGCCGTTCGCGAGATGGAGCAAGAGGTCGAGGTTTCCGAGGAGAGCGAGAAGCAGCGAGAAAGCGTAATTGTCTGCATCGCCCAATTCCGACCCGAGAAAAACCACCAGCTCATCATCCAATCCTTTGCCGAATTTCTCAAGTCCAAGAGCGAGGCTTCTAAGGCTGCGCGCTTGGTTCTCATTGGAAGCGTGCGGGATGACCATGATAAAAGGCGGGTGTACGAGCTGCGACTTCTGGTCAACGAGCTCGGCATCAAGGATCGTGTTCAGTTCCATCTTGATGCGTCCTGGCCTGAGATTCTCGAGTGGCTGAGAAAGGCCTCAGTGGGTGTCAACGGCATGTGGAATGAGCACTTTGGAATCGGCGTTGTCG
This sequence comes from Cylindrodendrum hubeiense, assembly GCA_014621425.1. Taxonomy (NCBI): domain Eukaryota; kingdom Fungi; phylum Ascomycota; class Sordariomycetes; order Hypocreales; family Nectriaceae; genus Cylindrodendrum; species Cylindrodendrum hubeiense. The sequence goes on along the minus strand of JAANBB010000270.1, from coordinate 45,745 downwards.
AGTACCAAGCTGCCGGTCTCATCTCGGTTGTTCACAACAGCGGCGGTCCCAAGCTAGACATTGTCGTCGAGATGGATGGAGGACCAACAGGTATATCTGACCCACAGCACCAGACCGGGAACCATGCTAACTCGTATGTAGGATTTCACGCCATCACATCAGCGGACTTTGCAGACGGTTATGAGAAGGCCTTGTCGCTCCCCAACCCCCTTGCAGTTCGCAAGCGAGCGCGGGAGTCGGCCAAGAGGTTCACGGAGGAGGAGTTTGCCAAGAAGTGGACGGTTCAGTTGGCGCGCTTGATCACCATAGCGGCATAGATACCTGGCGTGTGTGGTTACATGATAGACAAAGGATACCCCTTTCTTTCTTTTACAGAACAACCCTTTTCGGAGAGTACTGAAGACAAAAGCGGCCCGCCTCATTTGCAGCGATTCGGGCGCAATGCTCGTTACTATGACGTGAATAGATAGAGGCTCACACCAATTTGAATTCAAAACCAGCTCTACAAATGCGTCTATAATCTTAGTCTATTACAGGCTCTCTCCATGATGGTTCTTCTGCCGCGGGTCAGAACCCGCCTCAAACCTGCCCGCCCTGTCCTGGGTGATGCCCTGGACAATGCTCAGCCCCGGCCCAACATAGGTAATGTTGTGCCCGCGCGTGCGAAGGTCGTCCACGATCTTACTCGGGAAGCTGAGCTCGGTGACGAGGGTGTTGGGCATAAGCTGGTTGTGCAGGCGCGGCTCGGCGACGGCCTTGGCGATGCTCAGTGACTCCGACATGATGCGCCAAACGACTTGCGTCGTGGCCGAGATGATGCGCGAGCCGCCCGCAGCACCCACAGTGGCGAAGAAGCTACCGTCCTTTCGCTCGATAATGATGGGTGTGATGGACGACAGCGGACGCTTGCCCGGGCGGATGAAGTTTTCCTTGGACGGCTCGAAGCCGAATTCATTGCGGACGTCGGGGATAGAGAAGTCGTTCATCTCGTTGTTACTGGTCGATGTCAGCGCTGGTTACGAGATGTATTGGGCGTGGTGCAACTTACAGGACAACGCCAGTCTTCTCACACATGATCAACGATCCGAACAGCAGGTTGACCGTGGTCGTCAGCGACACGGCATAACCCTCGTTATCTGCCGTGACCATGTGCGAAGTGCCGTGGTTTTCAGCGGCATAGACACGGTACGGGTCATAGGCCGTAACATTCTGCGTCTGGTCGGGATCAATCGACTCGCGGATCCTCCTGCTGTTGTCCTTGTCGAGCATGCGCGCCTCAAACGACGAAACGTTGTGGTTGAGTTCCGGGTCGCCAAGCTTGCCGCGGGCTCCGTAGCCGAACCGCATGGCCTCGATATAGTTGTGCCAGTCCTGGGGGCGGTTGGACTTGGGCTTCTTGAAGCCCTCTAGGGTGTTGAGGATGTTGAAGGACACGGCGCCGCTGGCGGGGGCGCCGAGGGTGAAGAGCCTGTAGCCGCGGTGGGTGGTGTTAAGGACATCGCGCACCTCGACCTTGTAGTGCTTGAAGTCGGCAAGCTCGAAGACTCCACCGTGTTTCTGGATTGTCTCGACCAGGTCCTTGGCTACGGTGTGTTAGTGACAAGGCTATCAATTGTAGTGTTATCTAGGGACTTACCGATGGTCCCGCTGTAGAACTCTTCGGCGCCTTTCTTAGCAATTTCACGCAGGGTGCTGTGATCTCGTTAGCAAGCCTACATATAAATACAAATAGGTACTCACTTGGCGTATCGCTTTCTCGTAATTGTACTGCCTTCCTTCTTCAGTTGTCCTGGAATATGATCAGGGATGTGAGTTCTCCCAAGTTTGAGACGCGAAAACAAACCGTTCTTGGCAAAGTCCTTGGCCCACGAAGGGTCATCAGACAGGAAGTTAGTTGATTTTCCCTTGAGAACGCTGTTGATGTATCTCTGGAAATCAGCGTTGACTGCCCTTTGTTAGCCTGGAGTTGTTTGGTGTCGAAGGGTGTTGCTTGGCTTACGTATAAACCCATCCTCCGCTACCGAGATGGCACCTTCCAGTACAAGTGCCCAAGGAAGTTTCTGTAAATGTATGGTCAGCTGGTTTATAATCCTCCTAAGGCGGTATTGGGAGAGGGGGGCTGTTGTCTTACACCATATTTCTGGTGGGCGTACCACAGACCGCGGACCTCGCCAGGGACGGCAACAGAAAGTCCCCCGTGGATGCTCTGTTCGACTCTTCCCTTGTACATATCCTCGCTAGCACCAGCCGGAGCCGTTTCCCGGAAGTCAATGGCCTCATAGACGCTGTTTGGACCACGGACAAGCATGAAGCCGCCGCCGCCAATACCAGCGTGGTACGGAGCAATGACACCGACACAGAAGGCCGTCCCCACGATTGCGTCAATGGCATTACCCTGGACAGGTCAGTTACGGAGGAACACAGCGGCGATCAAGTCGGAGGTCTTACTCCCTTGGCGAGCAGGTCTTTCCCTATATGGGTGCACTCAAATGCTTCGCTCGAGACGGCGCCTCTTCTGTTTTGTCCGGGGTTCATGATGGACTGCCCGTACTCAGAGGCGGGTCTCGCCTCTGATAGGCCATGATAGACCGTAGATGCGAGCAAGAGCTGCAGAGCCCGAGGAATCAAGAGGGATTCTGAAGAAGGTCAGCTACACCATCTGCAAGCCGAGTTGCACTGAAACATGCCGCGCCCATAAACTCACTCATGGTTGCTTGATTTGTCAGTAGCTGGCGGTGCACCCGACGTATCGGCGACCCGAGATGTAATCTGTAGCGTGGGCGGAGATGATAGAGAGATAAGAAACCCGTTCCCCCGCGCAGCAACTCCGGAGCAAGAGATAGCCAGGAAATCGAGACGATGCAGTGAGATGGCTAGACCGACTATCTAGGATATGTCTCTCAAAAAGGGAAACGGCACAGAACAAGCGTTGACGTGATTGACGCCTTGGCCGATGTACGGCGGGTTCTCAGTCTGCCCCGGTAGATGCAAATCGTCCCGCCCGCGTGGACCCATCACCTGCCGCTCGAGGAGTGACCAGGCAGGTGGGCTGCGGCCAATCAGCGGCGCGGCGATGATACCTAGAGGGCCAATCATTGGCCAGGAAGTTTTTCACTTCGAGACCATCGCCTCCATTCCCATCAGCGATTCAGCATCAAGGTTGAACGACTTCACATCCTGCGGCTCACCGGGTTCTCACGAATCCATTTGATTTTTTATATAGAAAGTCTGTCCATGAGAGCGCTGAGGGTCCTTCCCAGAGTCTCGTTTAGAGCGCGCCCCCAGAACCTTCGCTCCTTTGCGACCATGGCCTCTGCGCTGGCCGATGCGCCCAAGGTGCTCAACGGCCACAGCGACACCATCATGAGCGGCATCACCAACGGCGTCGCGAGTGCCAGCGTTGCCGCTACCAGCAACGGCAACGACAATGCAAATGGCAACGCAAATGACAACGCCAATGACAGCAGCCAGCAAAAAAGGCCTGCCAAGAGGCAAAACCCCGGCAACAACCGTGCCTGGAAGCAGAAGAAGACCAAGCGGGAGAAGAACATCACCGAGGGTTCATCCGAAGACGTCCTCAGGCTCGACATCGAGGCGCTGCTGGCGTCGCGCAAATCTCAGACAGACGGCCAAGTCGAAGTCGACGCCGATGCCGAGGAGAACCTCCCCGAGCAAGGCACTGAGATCGAGGTCGAGGTCATGAAGCTTTCATCGACCGGCGACGGCCTCGCCATGCGCCCCGGTTCCAACTGGGTCTACATCGTGCCCTTCACGGTGCCCGGCGACATCGCCCGAGTCAGGGTCTACCGGCACGTCCACACCGAGAAGCAGTCGTTTGCCGACTTCATCTCCGTCGTCAAGCCCTCACCGCTGCGCGACGACGCCCGCATCCAGTGCAAGTACTTCGCCTCGTGCGGCGGCTGCCAGTTCCAGATGCTCGACTACTCCGAGCAGCTCAACCACAAGAAGCGCATCGTCGACCGCGCCTTTCGCAACTTCTCCAACCTCGCCCCGGAGGTTGTCCCGGCCATCAACGACACCATCGGCAGCCCCCTGCAATACGGCTACCGCACCAAGCTGACGCCGCACTTTGACGGCCCCCCGGGCTTCCGCCACAACAAGCGCGGTAAGAACCCTAGGACCCCCTTCGACTCATGCCCGGACATCGGCTTCATGCAAAAGGGCCGCCGCAAGGTTCTGGACATCGAGGACTGCCCCATCGGCACCAGCGCTGTGCGCCTCGGCATGGGGCGAGAGCGAGAGCGCATGCACAAGGACTTTGCCTCCTACCAGCGCGGCGCCACTATCCTTCTCCGTGAGAACACCAAGCGTCTCCCCAAGGATAGCGATGAGATCCCCCAGGGCGAGCTACCCCCTTGTACGGTCCGCGTAGACAACGAAGACACCGTCGATCTCAAGACGTGCATCACAGACTCCAAGGCCACTACCACTGAGTACATCGGCGACTACCTCTTCACCAACCCGGCGGGCTCTTTCTTCCAGAACAACAACTCCATCCTCCCCAAATTCACACAATACGTTCGCGAGCGCATCCTCCCGCCCTCGGGCAACATCAAGTACCTCATCGATGCCTACTCGGGCTCCGGCCTCTTCACAATCACCCTGGCCTCGCTGTTCGAGCACTCCATCGGCATTGACATCGCCGCCGATTCCATCGCATCGGCCGGCCGCAACGCCGCCCTCAACGGCATGGGCGAGGACCGCTGCAAGTTCATCGCCGCCGACGCCGGCGAGCTCTTCAAGAGCGTCTCCTACAATGCCGAGGAGACCGTCGTCGTCCTCGACCCGCCCCGCAAGGGCTGCGACGACTCATTCCTCTCTCAGCTGCGCCGCTTCGGGCCTCGCCGCGTCCTCTACGTCAGCTGCAACGTGCACACGCAGGCCCGCGACGTGGGCGTCTTGGTGCGCGGCGAGGGCGAGGGCGAGCGGTATGAGATTGAGAGCCTGGTCGGCTTCGACTTCTTCCCGCAGACGGGACACGTGGAGGGCGTTGCGATTCTCAACAGGGTTGATACCAAGGAGTAAACAAAAAAGGAGATACCACGGAGCATTGAAAAATATGGCGCTTTGTATAGTACGTCGGAACGGAAAATAAAAATGGACAATTTTGCTGGTAACCTCTCTGAACATCCTACACAGAACCATACGTGACATGAAAAAGCAATCTTTTTGCTTACGAAAAACAAAACCGAGAGCGCCGTACATACATACAATCGTGTCCCCAGTCATTATTTCTGCTCCAGCAGCGCCTTGAGGGCCTGGACGGTGACCTCGAGGACCTCGGGCCGCCGGCTCTTCTTAAGACACTCCTTGAGAACGTCCACGCCGTCCTCATCCTTGATCTTTTCGCGGGCGAGCTTGCCGGTGTCGCCCTCGGCAGACACGAGGTTGAGAACAACGAAGACACCACGGTGGCGGATGTTCTCGTCGCTGTCGACACACATGCCGAGGACAACCTTGATACCGCGGTCGCGGTGGAGAACGCCACGGACAACGGGCTCAAACGTCGTCAGGGACGCGAGGGCGCCGCCGGCAGCACTGCGGGTGCCGGCGTCCTCGGCGTCGGCAAGGGCGAGGAGGATGTGGAGGCGGTTCCGCGCCTTGGCCGTCTCCTCGGCATAGAGGGCGATGGCCTCGGGGGCTTGGACGAGGTTGCAGACGAGTTCGACGGCGGCCTTGGATACGAGGGCGTTTGAGGAGAGGAGCTGCTCTTCGAGGTGAGACCAGGCAGTGGTGATGATGGTGCGTCTCATGTCGTCGTCCTCCATCGATGCTAGGTTGGTCAGGGCCATCAGGGCCTCGAAAGAGGGGAGGAGGTCTCGCGTCTCGGCGGCTGGGTCAGGGGGGATGATGGACACGAGCGGTCTCACAGCTGCGCTGACGGGGGTGTTGCGGTTGCCACCAAAGACCAGGGTAGGGTTTGTGCTGATGAGAATGCGAGCAAGCGCCTGAGCGGCCAGGCGACGGGCCGGGGCTTCGGTCTGCGGGAGGGTCATCCACGAGGCGAGGAGAAGTCTCACGGCGCCTTGCTGGGCGAGCTGACCGCGGAGCGTCTTGGTGACGGAGAGGGCAAAGATGATGGAGATGGTGAGGGCCAGGGAGGCGGGCGAGCCGTTCTTGCTGTGGGTGACGAGGATGGGGGTGATGCCGGCGTCAAAGACCATCTGGCATCGCTTGGCAACGATTTCATCACTGTCGAGGGGGTCGGGGCCGGACAGCTTGCCGGCAGCGTTGGCATATGCCTTGAGCTGGCTCATCTTCTTCTCCTCATCCGTCAAGTTAGGCAAGTACCTGGTGAGGTTGACAAAGATGCTCAGGGCGCCGTAGGTGGTGGGAGACCTAGGCTGGGCGTCGCCGAGCGTCTTGACAAGCTTTAGGAGCAACTCGCTGTTGTTGGCGACGGATTCCTTGACCTTGGGCTGGAGGGAGGCGTAGGCCAAGCCCTCGATGGAGTGTTGTCGTCCATGGTCTTCGTCTCTCATGATCATCTTGGTGAACATGTCAGACAACTCCTCAATGGTGGTGACTGCAGCCTCGATCCTGCTGGACTGGCTTGCATCGCCGGGTGGGGTTTTGGTTGGAACTGCCTTGATTTCTGGGTCAGTCAGTCAGGGACAAAATACGATGGGCCCCGCCCAGTATAAGTCATCTCACCCTCAACTTTGCCAGGATCACGGCAGCGAGATACTGGACCTGCTCCGAGTGCCGGCGCATGGTGACGGAACCGCCGTCGTTCTGCAGGTTAGGGTCGGCGTTTGTGCTGCGGACGATCTCATTGAGGTCCTGGTCAACAACCTCCTCGAGCCACTCGATGCAGTACTTGTTGATGGCCTCGCGGCACTGTGAGTTCATGCAGGCGGCGTTGAGCATCTCCAGACAGGCCGTCTCCACCTTGCGGCTCTTCCACTTCCTCCGCATAAGAGGGCCCAGGGTGGACAGGAAGCCCTCGTTGAGGAACATGCCCGCCGTGAGATCCGGGACGATGGGGAAGGTCGAGGCGGCGACGCAGAAGGCGACGATGTAGTCGTCGTAGGTTCCTCTCCGGACGCGGTCAAAGAAGAAGGTCGACAGCATCGTGGAGCCCTCATCGCCGGCAGCCTTGAGATAGGCCGAGGTCGAGAGGGTGGCGTGACCGCGGACAATCTCAGGCTGCCTCATGTCGAGGTAGCACAGGACGGTGTCGACGCAGTCGCCGTCGATGAGCTTGCAGATGGACTCACGGGCCGTGTCCTTCTGGCGGGCCTCGAAGTCATCGTTGAGCAGCTTGGTCAGCTCGTCCAGGTCGCGGCAGGTCTCGTTGTCCTCCTGGCCGCCCTCCATCAGGCGGGCAAAGACGATGAGGGTCTGATCCTCGATGGACGGGGCCGGCGTCGGAGTCGGGGCCGGCACCACGGCCGTGGCCAGGGCCTTGTCGGGCTCAGCGTTGGCCGCCATGAGACACCCGGTTGCGGAGGTCGAGGCGGAGGTCGAGGCGGGTGAGATAGTGCTGGTCGGGGTGATTGGGTGAGGAGTATAAGAGGGCAGGCGAGAGGCGGCGGCGCCAGGTCTGATGTACTATGTAGTGGTCGGGACTGTAAATGTCAACCTGGACCGGGAGCGCGTGGAGGTGGCCCCTCACGGGATAAGAAACTGCTGTGGTGGGGTTTCCGCGATTGGGCCCCCTTCAGTGGACGGGACCCCACTAAACCCTCCGGTTTACTGGTCCGCCGGTGCGCTGAGCTCCTCCAGCTGTCTGCAGCTCCCTAGCTCCCCGTGGGCTGAGTGGGCAGCTGTGCGCCAGCTGTGCCCTGTATGGCTGTCACTGCTCGAGGCTGTCAACCAAAACGTGGAACGTTGCTTTGTCCTAGTGCCCGTCCCACCCCAACCTGGACGCACCGATAAGGGCCCTAGTGCAAATCACTCTCCAAATCGCCCTACAAATCGCTCTCCAGCGTCGCCGGGCCGCAGCGTGCCATGCCCCAAATTTACAGAAGGCTCATCACGTGTTTTGGCGTAGCCCCCCATCCCCCATTCCCCATCCCTTAGAACCACACTGGCCGGTGCCGTCTCCAGCCGCGTTGCACAGGCATGCACACGACTTTTTTTTGGGGGCATGACCGATGACGCTCCATCAACGCAACTTTAGCCCTGCCAATCGGCCAAGACACTCATACACCCACTCATCCCCAACGTCAAATATTTTCCCTTTTCTCACGCCTGCTGTACATACGCGCCCGCGCCGATAACGACAACTTGCATGGCCTGAAGAAGAAGAAAGAGAGAGAAACAGAAACGGAGAACAGAAACGGAGAAAGACAGCTGCGCCTGTCTCGGAAGATCCAGAGCCTCGTTGGTAGCCCCGAGACTCTGAGACAGATCTTGTTAGTTGTCGCACAGACCTGGTGGCACTTGCCTAGCCGCGTATCAAGCTTTCTCCAGGTTGAGCCTCAACTTTTGCCACGCCGAAAATCAACCATTTTGCCAACGACATCCTCTTGTCAGCCTCCCTCGCCGGCTTCGATCTCCCTTCTGCACTCCAGGGCTCCGAACAGCGGCTGGCTTCGCTCTCCCTGGACCTCGTAGCTGTCTCGACCACCCCCCAGAGCCGTCCCGCAGTCAACCATGGACGCCGTCGACGTTTCCGAGCACTACGAGGTCACCACCGCCGAAGAGACGCCCTCGCTCCTGTCCATCATCCTCGACGCGAACCCCCGCGCGTGGGCAGCCCTCAGCGATGTGCTTCCCATGTCCCGTGCGATCGCCAATATCCTCGTTTTCGTGAACGCCCACCTCGCTTTCAGCAACTCCAATCAGGTTGCACTCATAGGTGCCCATCTCGACCGTGCAGTCTGGCTGTATCCCTCGCCCCCGAAGCCCAAGTCAAAGACCGGCGCCGACGCCTCTGGCGATGTTCCCATGCAGGATGTCCCGGCCGCTGCTGCCCCTTCTTCTTCGGCGAACAAGTACCCGCACTTCGCGCAGATCGAGACAGCCGTCCTCTCCTCCGTACGCTCGCTCGTCGACAATACCACCGAGGCTGACCTGGCCACTACGACAACACAACTCTCAGGCGCCCTGACGCTAGCACTCTGCCACATCAACAAGGCTGCGCAGGCCCTGTGCTCACCGGTCGCCAACCTCGAGGATAGTCGCAAGGCCAACGCCTCCGATGCGCCGCCAACCGTCCGCGGCCGCATCCTCGTCATCTCAGTCTCAGACTCCGAACCATCCCAGTACATTCCTACAATGAACGCAGTCTTCGCCGCCGCACATGCCCAGGTCGTCATAGATACCCTCTCCCTTTCTGGCGATCCGACCTTCCTCCAGCAGGCGTGTTTCAACACCGGGGGCACCTTTCTCGCCGCCACCCACCCCCAGGGCTTGCTTACCTACCTCATGTTCGGCCTGATGGCTGATAGCGAGGCCCGCGAGGCTCTGATCGCACCCACTCATGACACTGTCGACTTCCGCGCTGCGTGCTTCTGTCACGGGCGAGTCGTCGACACTGGCTTTGTCTGCTCTATCTGCCTAAGCATCTTCTGTGAACTGCCCCCTGGTGCCGAGTGCTTGACATGCGGTACCAAGCTCGCACTGGGCAACTACGGCGCTAAGCCTGCCGTCTTGCCCCGGAAGAAGAAGAAGAAGAGACGCATTGTCAATGGCAACGGGCGTGAAGAGACGGGAAGCGCAACCGGAACACCTCGTCCCTAAGCAGCGGCCTGTACATAGCCACCCCTAGGGCATGTTTTATACTGCCTGTATGCTTGCGTTCACTGGCTTTCTTTTGTCGCGCAAGAAACCCAGTTGGACCTCGTTATTTAGGAGTGAGAGATTACAAGGCGGGCACAGTAAAACTTCCAGGCTTCTTCGCCCCTAAACCGGCCGGATGTTGGCTGTCGGATTGCGCATTCGGACAAAATCAGCTCGAAAGAGTTGGATGGATGCGTCAAACCCGCCAAAAGAGGCTTCCAATAATAGGCTACGACTCTTGCTGAAAAGCAAAGAAAGTCAGTCGGCTCCAATGGAAGCGAGGCCTGATCGGCTGGCACTAGATGACCGTTTAATAGATACCTGGAACGAAGCCAAGGTTAAGGGAAACTTTTTGGCTTCCCTCTGAAAATATATGATACCAGTAACTGATCCTCTGGATACTTTTGCATTTAACCACTTTGCCACTGTAATCCAAACTGCACACGGGCGAACAAAAATCAGTATCAAAGATGTGCTGAACCTGGGCCCGGTATGGGATGAATGCATGTTTAGGACTAGAGGGTATCACTGGTGTCTATGCTAACCTACAAACGGTTCCACCTCCAACAACCGCAACGTCTTCCCAACTCCTTGAAGTGTCAACCACACACTCCACGCCCCAGGGCCAGAGAGATACAAGCCACTGTCAAAGATTGATCACGCATCCGAGTATAGCTACATAGTTAATCAAGCCGAACCTTGCGGCCACCTTTGGCAATCTTAGCGCCCTCTGGGAGTCGAGACATGGTGCAACGGGGCTCCCTTTCTGAACCACCCATTGATGCGAGGGCAAACGAGTCGGTGTTATGCGCAAAATAAAGGTAGTACCCGGTGCGGCACTTCTTGACCACCATTACTCCAATAGCGCCAGCCGAGTGACAGTTTTTGACACCAGGATGGTTCATGAAATCATCCGCGATGAATGATTCCATGATGGCGTCTTCGTCGTCGTCCTGGATGTCAGCTCCACCCCGGCCGCGACGTGTTCCATGGTAAATTCGCTCGGCACACCGCTGCGAAGCCATTGTGGTAGCCATGTGCTCCCCTGTACCACTTGTGACGGCAGCAATAGTGACCTGATCTTCGTCATTCTCATCACAAGGTACAACAGCGGTGCCAACGCCGACCAAGGCTGCGGGTCCCAACCGACCTCGGTGCTTCATCCCAATCCCCCCTGAGGAGGACCCGGCCGCAATATGGCCGTTTTCGTCGACTGCTATAGCACCGATGGTGTCTGTGATGAAGTCCTCGTTCCCAGTACCGGGATGAGAAGGCTCCTTCCTAGCCCGAGGGTTATGGATGTCCTTTCCGTCTGGACTGACAGGTCGCTTAACCCCACGAGGACTTGTTGTGATTTGATGAGCGGGATCGCGGTCGTCTAAATTAGGCTGACCACCTCCATATGGTGATGCAGAACCATCTCTGTGAGGGACATGCTCATGATGCCTCCCATGGGAATCTGCGTTGCGTTTCATAGCCTGTTCGGACTGCTCTTCACCCTTTCTCAATCCTTGGGCAGTTGTTTCGGTCTTTTGGAGGCGAGTTTTAGAACGAGATGGCGGCGGGGAACCATTTTTGGGGCCTCTTGCTACCGCAGCAGAGTAAAGAGGCAACTTTTCAGGAGAAGCACGAACTGACGATCGACCTACCGTTGGCGCAGATGACCCCACAACCCGGAAGTAGTCCGAGGTTGTCGGAGCCGCCGGGGGTTGCGGTAAGGTAGCCGACCCGGGTCCTGGAGAATCCATGTTGGGTGAGTCTGGTTGTCCCTCATTCCAAGTACCGGCCATGATTGCGGCCGTGTGGTCTCGCGGAAAAGGTCGACGTGTCTCTGATGGTGTTGCGGTATCATATTGACAAGGGACACACCCAGGGCTCCCTTGGGTTGTATTTTGAGTTGTCTTGGTGTCTTTGGTCTTTGAATCTGCTCGCTTGAGGTCTTCTTGCCAGCGGATGAAGCGATCCCGGGCGTTCTTGGAAATCATGTAGTCATTGTGGTATGTTGTCAAGCCGTGTTCTTCAGCAAAGGCTTTAGCACCCTCTCCTACCAGAGCGTTTGGTGGAACACGTCGAAGGCTAAGGGGGTTGTTGCTTGTGTCCAAAATAAGTTTGGCAAGGGCAATAGGATTCCGAATGTCTGTATGAGATTTAGTTTATGGAACTGGCCAGTGTATGGGAGGAGATGGCTCACTCGCAACAGCACCGCATGCACCGCTGCGGCCAAGGTGATCGACTATCGTGGCATCGCATTCGACCGTGCCGTCAATAGAAAGATTAGAGCCGTAACCTGCATTGGTGATCTCTTTGTCCTCGAGGATGCGAAGGGCAGCTTCGATGGCTTCGGTTGCAGTAGCGCCGGCTTTCAAAAACTTCATTCCCATCTCGGCAGCACTGTTTTGTTAGCTTGTGATATGGAAATAATTCGAGAAATGAGCACTCACGCAACGCAAGCCTGGAGGTGGACGTGCTCGTTCTGGTGGCTGTGGAAGCCGGCTCCAGCGTGGACAAAAATGGCTGGAGTGCATTTGGGTTTCTGGCCGAGGCGGAGCATGCGGTCGAGAGCGCCATCGGCACCATAAGGAGTGTGTTCCGGCATGGAGGAGGTTTCACCATTATGACAGGAGGTCATGCTTGTGTAGATTCATGAGTCGAAGAGAGGGCGGAGTGAGTGAGAGTGAATAATGAATGCAACCAGGCAAAAAGCGAGAGACTGGAGGAAGATCGGGGGGGTGAGTGAAAGCGATTTCCGGACCCGGATGACGGAGGAAGAAGATGGAGTTTGAGAAAACCAGGTGATAGATGGTTTGAGAACGAGAGTTGAGTCGCGGAAACAACTAATCGAGGCCACGTTGGGTGCCTGCCCAAAGCCGTAATGGAGTGGGGAAAGACACAGATGTAGCACTTCGAACTCTTCCTAAATCCGCATGCACGATGAGGGTGAGCAAACAGCGTTTACAGTGGCAAGCACCAGCCAACACGCAACTTCCCAATGGATGAGCCTGGGCAGATTCAAGAGGCAGAAAATGGCTGAGATGTGACAGCTGAACAGCGCAAGTCTACAGCCTCGACAACGCCAGAAACGAAACTGGTTCGTCCTCTTCTTCTGGAGTGAAGAAATAAATTCATACACATGAATAATAAACGAACACACGCAACTAATGCAACGGCTGCTGCAAGTCAGGGCGACTCGGGGATGACGTCCGAAACCAAGCTCGCGCGCCCCGTTAATTGCAACAAAAGGGGCGTCAACTGGCAGCCAGCCAGGCGCAGGTTGGCGGGGCCCAGTCCACCACTCCACAGCCCCAGCCGCATTGTCCGATGGCACTGCTGGGAGCTTCGCAACCAGGCACGTAACGTAATCCGCAACGTCCACCGCCGCCGTCATCGCCGCCATCGCATCCCCCGAGCGCGGCACCTCCACGAATCCCTCCTTCCTCTCCCATCCGTCTCGTTGCGCGCCGTCCGCCGCCCTCCTTCCATCATGGCCAACCAAACTCCCGCCGTTGTCATGGACAAGTGAGCCGCTATTCCCAACCCCCGCACTGACGACGACAGCTAACCTCAGCTCACCAGCGGCACGGGTTTCTCCAAGCTAGGTCCGTCGCAGCTCCCGATGACACCGATTGTCCGACGCCCTCGAAAGTGCGGTATTAATGCTCCCATATAGGTTTTGCCGGCAACGACTCTCCCTCCTTCGTCTTCCCGACCGCGATCGCAACCAAGGGGCCAGCTGGTGGTGCCGGAGGATCTGGATCTGGACGCCCTGCTGTTGGCAACAAGCCCTCTTTCCTCACCGGAGGTGCTGGCTCCGGTGGTCACCTGAGCTCAAAGCGAGGAACTGAGGATCTTGACTTCTTCATCGGTGATGAGGCCATCGCTGCTTCGGGAGGTCCGGGTATGCGGAATCTGTTCCCCTTGACAGCATCAAGAGCTGACTGATTAGGTTACGGTCTTCACTATCCCATTCGACACGGTCAAATAGAGAACTGGGTATGCCTCTTTCGAGTTGCGAGACGGGCTTTGACTGACCGCCGCTAGGATCACATGGAACGGTTCTGGTCCAACTCCATCTTCAAGTATCTTCGCGTTGAGCCTGAAGACCACTACTTCCTCCTCACTGAGCCCGTGAGCTCCCCAATGCTTCCCGCGCCAAATTCGGGACACTGTGTTGACTTTGGCAGCCCCTGAACCCCCCCGAGAACCGCGAGAACACCGCCGAGATCTTCTTCGAGTCTTTCAACTGCGCCGGCATGTACATTGCAGTCCAGGCCGTCCTAGCCCTGGCTGCGTCTTGGACCTCCTCCAAGGTCCAGGACCGCTCTCTGACCGGAACTGTCATTGACTCCGGTGACGGTGTCACCCACGTCATCCCGGTTGCCGAGGGTTACGTCATTGGATCCTCCATCAAGTCGATTCCCATTGCCGGTCGAGACATCACCTACTTCGTCCAGTCCCTGCTCCGAGATCGTGGTGAGGCCGACTCATCGCTCAAGACCGCCCAGGAGATCAAGGAGGAGTACTGCTACGTCTGCCCCGATATCGTCAAGGAGTTCAGCAAGTACGACCGCGACCGCAGCCGATTCGCCAAGCACGTTGTGACGCATCCCAACGGTCGCCAAGTCAGCGTCGATGTCGGATACGAGCGATTCCTGGCCCCCGAAATCTTCTTCAACCCCGAAATCTACAGCTCCGACTTCCTGACCCCTCTCCCCACGGTCGTCGACGGTGTTATCCAGCAGTCGCCCATTGATGTTCGACGAGGCCTCTACAAGAACATTGTGCTGTCTGGTGGAAGCACTCTGTACAAGGACTTTGGCCGACGACTACAGCGAGACATTAAGCAGCTGGTTGATGCCAGAATCCGGGCTAGCGAGGTCCGTAGTGGTGGTGCTCGAAGTGGTGGCCTGGACGTACAGGTCATTACGCACAAGAGGCAGCGACATGGCCCCTGGTTTGGTGGCAGCCTGTTGGGTCAGACGCCTGAGTTCCGATCGTATTGCCACACCAAGGCAGAGGTTAGTACAACGTGTGGACCTCATCACGTGGCACAAAGACTGACATGGAACTACAGTACCAAGAATATGGTCCCAGCATTGTGCGAAGATTTGCTCTTCTGGGTGGACCCGGCGGTGCTTAAAGTGACTTTTTGGGTCATGGGTCATGAAATGGTACAAAATCTTTTCCAAAATCACAAGCTCCAAAGCTTCACTGGCGCTACGTCGGGAGTCTCACGGAGCGGAAGAGCATGTTTTATGGGCCATCCCCGGACCCTCGCTTTTAGTGGAAAAGGGAGGGCCGAGTCGCGAAATCTTCAAGTCAGTGCCCAGACAATCGGGGATGGAACTACGAGGAGGTGGCGAAGAAGTTTTTTAAAGGTAGTTAAATGCATTCCAAAATCAATTCCCCCGCACACCCTAAATCTTGAAGTTCCGAGTTAAAGTGTTTAAAAAAACAAACGCAATGTGTTGGTGAGGAAGCTGTTTTTGGAGGTGGGGGCAAGGGTTTTCGGGACGCTCGTGTTTAAGAGAGCTTTGACGAATTAGGCTGTGACTTACGGAAACCTTCGTCCAACCCCGCGACGATAGTTTGTTCTAGCTATGCCTATCACTTATTTCCGGGATGTCAGGGAAACGCATTGAGTTTCCTTTTTTAGAAGAGAGCAGGAGAAATGATCTTATTCAAAGGCACAGATAATTAAAAGATGAATTATATATCACATTTCAGTCAATGGCAAAGAGGAGGTTCTGAATACTTCGGAAGCTTGGTTCCGTTAGAATTGATACTGTGGTACTCATATACAATACAACCAGGTAACTAATGTTCAATCTGGCCACTACACTCGCCATCGCAGAATTCCAAATCAACTCCCACCCAAACTCCTCTCATCTTGGGGGCCCGCTGCGCGGTTCGCCTCCCATGTTACACAGCAGAGTGCATTTATCGGCTGGTGTCGACGACAATGCGGCCGGCAATGGCACCCTTCTTCATGAGCTCGTAAGCGTCCTGGAGCTCGCTGAGTCCGATGGTCTTGAAGGGGACGGTGATGAGGCCCTGGCGGTAGAACTCAATGGCCTCAGCGGAATCGGCGCGGTTGCCGACGTAGCTGCCCTTGATGTTGATCATGCGGATGACGGTGTCGAAGACGGGGGCGGAGATGCTGGCATTGGCGGGGAGACCGATGCAGACGACGGTTCCGCGGGAGCGGACGTACTGGGTAGCCTGCTGGAAGGGCTTCTCGCTGACAGCGACGAGGATGACAGCGTGGGGGCCCAGGCCGTCGTGGGTGGCAGCCTTGACCTCGGCGACCAGGTTGGGGGACTTGGTGAAGTCGACGAAGGTCTTAGCGCCGAGCTTCTTGCAGAGAGCGTTCTTCTCATCACCACCATCGATGGCAATGGTGTGCAGGCCCATGGCCTTGGCGTACTGGAGGGCGATGGAACCGAGACCACCACCGGCACCGACAATGGCGACGGTCTGGCCGGGGCGGGCACCAGACTCCTTGAGACCCTTGTAGACGGTGATACCGGCGCAGAGAATGGGGGAGATGGCCTCGAGGTCACACTCCTTGGGGATGCGAGCAACGTGGATGGCCTTGGCAATGGCGTACTGCTGGAAAGAACCGTCGACGGTGTATCCGGAGAGGAGAGCCTTGGCGCAGAGAGGCTCGTCGGAGGTCTGGCAGTAGCTGCAGCTCAGGCAAGAGCCGTTGAGCCACTTGATACCGGCGTAGTCGCCGATCTCGATCTCGGTGACAAGCTCGCCGCGGGCGACGACGACACCGGCACCCTCGTGGCCACCGACAAGGGGCAGCTTGGTGTCGAGGGGCCAGTCGCCCATCATGGCGTGGAGATCGGTGTGGCAGACACCGGAGTACTTGACATTGATGAGGACCTCATCGGGGCCGGGCTTAGCGACGGGGATCTGCTTGTACTCGGTGGCTGTTGAAGAATTGAAGTCAGTATAAAGATTCAGGGTCTTGATGCGAACGGTGGGGTGGATGGGTGGGTGGGACTCCGGCAGGGTGCGGGAGCTGCGAAATGGAGATGGATATTATGGGGACTGGGGACTGGATGTGTAGATGTGATGGGGGTCGGATCGGTGCAATTGAAGATGCTCTGAAGGGGAGGGAGGATGACGTACGTCCACCGCTCTTCTCGATGACCTGCGCCCACTGAACGGTAGGAACCTGAGGAGCAGACATTGTGATGTTGTTGGGGGAGGTATCAAAAAGTTGTTGTCGTAAAAGACGGGTTGTTGTTTGTTGTAGATGGAGAGTTGAAGAGTTGATTGAGAGTTGATGAGGCTGGATGAGTCTGGAGAGGAAAGGAAAACACAAACTGAGGCCGGCGGACCAAGAGTTTATATAGATGTTGGACAGGGCGATCCGGGGGAGGAGTTGAGTCTGCGTCTGCTAGAGTCCCGGGTGCAAGGCGTAAAGCGAGCCGTAGGCGTGTGGTATGATGGGTCAACGGACAGGGATGCGTCTGGGTGCAGCGTGGGCGCCTCTCAGTCGCGGCCGCGCGGGGCCCGAGCGCCGCTCCAGGGCCAAGGGAGGGAAGGGGGGAGCCACTTCGGCTGCACGGGGGTCCGCATTGTGTGTGTCTCTCGAGTCGAGTACCTCCCGTACCTGGTGATGCGTCTGGGAGTGCTGGGAGTGCTGGGAGTGCGAGTGTGAGGGGAGTGCGAGGGCAGTGGCGTCGAGGTGGGTGGAGGTGGAGTGGTGTTGTGTGCGCCTCCTCCTCATGGGCGCAGGGATGTCCGGTGGTAGGTCTCCAGGTAGGTACCCCTCGCCGCCGTGACGCCGTCTCAGCCCCCCCCTCCACTTGGAACATGTACTCCCGTAGCGCAGTCCGTCCACCACCGTCCACCACCGTCCACTGTGCGCTAGGTGGCTTCACGACCTTCGGCATCCCACCCCCGCTCCAGGTTCCCCTCACCAGCTCCTACGCAGTACAGACTTCTCCTCCAGCGGAGCGGGAATGGACGCGCTACAATGGAAGCCCAGGACTGAAGTGCATGGATCCTCGAGTCTAGCGCGAATTTGTGGCAGTCTCGTACCCTCGAGAAAAGATACCTGCATCCGCATCTCCGTCGTCCGTGACTAGGACCGAGACCAAGACGAGCGCCGTTGGCCGTCGACAAGTGAGTGAGTGAGCCGCGAGGGGGTCGTCGGTCATCGGTCGTCGGTCGCCAGGGACATGCTGATTCCGCCGTGTAATCATTACGTCCCGCCAGGTGTACAGCATTGACCGTGGCACTAAAGATAGCAGGGAGTTCCGGGCCACCGATATGGACCGACCAGCCTGCTAGACGCCGCATCCAGAGGTGACCTGTTTTCGACGTTGCTATCTCGGCTGTTCACAAGAGGGAGGCAGGCTCCGGGCGGCATGATCGGATCGTCTGCCCTACCAAAACACCATGAGATATTTTCCCTCCGAGCACCGGCTCGTAGATTGTCCTATGTAGGCACGGCGTCTCCGCCCCGTTCACCGTCATTCGCTTTCACCGTCTCCGATTGCGATCCCTGAGAATGGGATGCTTTTGGGGAGCAGGTAGGCCCGAAAACATGATACGCCAAAATCATGAGATTCCAGAGCCGCCGCCCGACTTCCCAAATCTTGGTATGCGAAAGTGGGTAGCCAGATTGAGACCGCCCCTTTCATGGATCACCGCTAGCATCATCGTCATCGTAATACACGCCGAATTCTTCCCTAGGTTGGCGTCAGACCCCTGGAAGCGCAGCTCTGCATTGTTGAGGGCGGCTTGGGTTTGGAGCGCTGCATTGAGCGTCTGGTTACAGGACAATTGAGCTCTCCAATGCCACTAACCGCTCCCCAGCAGCTACAAGGAAGCTCCACGAGGCTGGGGGCGCCGTGGCTTGCTGGTATCGGCTCCGTACCTACGTAAGTGCACTCCGCTGGCTACCGCCAATAGACACTGGCCAGGGTGGCTAGCACCAGCCTGTGGCCCCCCTTCGCTACCAGGGAAACTACCGGTGTTGGACGAGTGCGCCTATTATTTTGCTTTCCAGCTTGGCGGAAGGCATGCCATTTTTCTTTTCGGGGCCTCGAAAGCCTGTGCCGTCGGTGTCTCGTGTTAGTGGGATGGATTTTGGGAGCACTCGTTCCTCGCGTTATTCGGCGCCGAGCTCGGCCTGCATGGCCCCGTGGACTGCTGCCATGATGCCACTCGCTACTCACTTTTTTGCTTTCTCCGTTTCTTTCTTTTCCAGCAGAATCGCCAACTCAATTGACATTTAGTGCTGAGCCATCGCGCCGTGTGGGAAAAGAGGGAAACAGGAAAAGAACACCATCTCCACCACGATCAGGCCTACATGCCTTCCCGCATCCAGTGTACGAAGCACGGGTAGTGCTGCACGTCCACATTATGCCTCCCTCACGCAGACGTACGCACCGTCTGGGAACCAGATCCGTAATCCATCTCCACCATCATCATCCATATCCACATCCATCCACATCCGCATCCGCGCCCCTACGTTGGTGTCAAGCCAAGTGCCTGCGCCCTGCGCCCCCGTCATCGCCGTGCCAGCATCGTCGTTTCTGGATTGCCGTTGCTCGTTGTGGCCTTCGCGTCTCGCCCCTCTCCGTTCCACCGCTCATCAACTACGACACTACAGCAATAGGGCGTCGATGCGTGGAGAACGACTCATCGATCATGCAACCTCCCTTTCGCCGACAGTGACGCTAAGCCACGACTGAATCGACTTGTCAAGCTTGTCTCGCTCGAAGGGAGCTTCTGGATGCACGCCGTCGTCCACGGTACAAGGTCCCAAGTCTAGGAAAAGACCGACTGTGGTAAGGTCGTCTGCACGAGTGGGGCTTGGGCGAACACGCGAGCCCACGGCCGAGCGTCTACAAGATTCCCCTCGAGGGCATCTCGCTGATTTCCCCGCACTGGATGGTGGCCAGGGAGACCAGGGAGGGAAAACGACCAGGGGCGGGGACACCATCACCAACATCACAACTGCTCTACCGAGGACGTAGCGTTGCACTACCACTGCTTTGGCCACATCCCGCTCCCAGATTCGGCCACTGAACGTGTCCGCTGGCTTCGATGCTACTATAACCACGCGATTGACAAACACGCTCGGTGCCGTGAGGCGAAAGATCCCCCAACAGACTTTGAGCCAGACACACGCCGTCGGCGCCCGCGGGGGAGCCGTCCTAGTGTCCCAGGGTTATCCCAGCCGGCTGGGCGGAGGCCTAGAAGCAAATGCGGGGGAGGCCAGCAGCGGAATGGCACCAATGAAGCCGTGCTTGACTCGATAGCCTCCCCCCCTGCCGCCTGGTGTTCCATACGGGGTAAAAGCCTCCTGACTCTCGCGGGTTCCTTTGAAGACTGGCAAAACGGAGCCGTCTCCAAAAGGCTGGTGGAGGCCCAGAATGCGGCCAGAGGCGTTGCCCCAGGTGGTTGCCCCAGGTGGTAGCGGGTCAGGCCGATGGTGAGACATCATTTTGGGGGTTAGCCCCAGGCCTGTTCAAGATCGACCTCAGATCTAGAGCACTGTACCATGTACACCTCCCGCACGGCGAAATGGACGGCGACTAGCGAAGAATTGCCCAGGTACCTGAGCCAGCAGGTACATGCCAGGGGATCCGCCTTGATCCCCATCTTGGAGACGGCGGAGATGGGGGAGGCTCATCGGACGGCCCCAAAGTACTCGGCCGTAGTCAGATGACTGGCAAGCTTCTCCAAGGGCTCTGGCCATTGGGCAAGACGCTGCCCATACTTGCCTCGTTGGGCAGGATGGCTGCCTTAGACTCCGTCTCTCCATCTGTCAGCTCTCTCGGGTGGCCGGGACGCCATGGTTCTGAATGGCTCCGTCCACCCCCAGAATCGATCTCCAACTCAGAAGAACGCCGACTTACACACTGCCACTGCGGCTCACCCGCACACCATCTGCCGCCCTGTAGTCGTGGCCTCTGGGGAGGGTTTCGGCCAGGCTATGGCTGCACGTTCCGCTACGCCTTGGTTCGTTTCAAGGGTCCGATGCGAGATGCACCTCGTGGTCTCTCCTTCATTTCTCGACGTCCCCGTCCCCTGGACAATGGCTTGATTGGATGCTACACCCATGGCAACGTCCGACTTCCATCCAGATTGTTGAGGATCCACCTCCCATACGCCTTTGTCACAACCCCATCTTTGCTCCCTTCAGCCCGATGCGTCAATCCCCGGACTGGAGGGAGCCCTGTCTCCCCCGGTGCTGCGACGTCGTGGGTCCCATTCCAAGCATGTACCTGTTCGTTTCCCCTCACGACTAAATCTCGAGCATCTGCGGACTAGGGGTCCCCCGAGGTGGAACGATGACCGGTTAGAGGCGCCGGGATCAGGGTCAAGCAGAATTCTGACGTTGTTTACTTGGCCGAAAGACCAAACAAAAACGCGGGATTGCCACACATCGTCACCACGAGGCTCCGTCGTCGTCGGATTTGCGGCGCGAAGGGTCTGTGTGGCCGGTCTTCAGGCCACACCCCGCGCGGCGTTTCGTGGACCAGCGTCACCAGCCCGCGCTTAGCCTTTGGAACTGGCATCAAGTCCATGCCCCGTCCAAGCCCATCCCTGGCAAGCCCCTGTTGGCGTTGTTTGGTAGGGCCGTCGGGGCACTGCTAGAGAGTCCCACTGCGGCTCCGCAGTTTGACTTGCATGAGCCGCAATTCTCTTCCCCGCATTCGACGCCCCCAGCAAAGCGCCAAAGCCCCAGGACGCCCCCAGCGCTCCCCAGGCACTCCCCAGCGCCCGACGTGTATTCCCTCCTGCCGGCGCCGTCCGTGATACGGGGCCCCGGACTCTACATCAGTTGGGGCGCCCAGGGTTTGCCTCAAACTCGACTACTCGAGGGCTTCCCCCCGGGGCAGCCGGGGATGGGAATGCGCAACGTCGGCCTAGCTTGCAGATGCCCAATCTCACGCCCTTGACGGCGTCAAGTCGCACGTTTCCATCCGTCCTGAACGGCTGAGGCCAACTCCGGGGTCATGATGGCTTCCCCGGCTTACCCAACTTGGTAGTCTTGTCTGCCTAGCCGGCTCTAATTAGATTGTTGGAGTTAGCTCTACGGCTCTCCATAGGCTGCTGTCCAACCGCCTCGCGTGATGTACCTGCCACAGTGCCACACCAGCTGCTCCAATTTCTTTGTCTGATGGAGGGTGTGGGCGCCGCGCCGGGAACGTGGAAGATGAGCTCGCTCTCGAGGAAGAAAAAAACGCAGCTTCACCACATGACAACGATTATTTTCTCCTCGACTGGCGGCAACAGCGGCGCAGGGAGCCCGGCCATGTTGTTTCCGTCTCAGCCCATTTGTGGACTTAGACTCCCGCGCCATGACCTGGTTTGTTCAGCCGGAGTTGATGATCATCCTGCAGTATCGGCACAGCGCGGGGTTGCTCAGATTTTTGGATTATTTGTTGTCGAGGTCCTGTTTGTCTTACGTCCTGTCCTGTCTTGCTCCCCGTTGTGATCAGTCGCGGGCACTAGCTCTGCTTTACTTTTTCCCACTCTCTCCCTTTCTTTGTTTTCTCAACTATCTTTCTTCTTTACCATATCCGTCCACCAACATGTTCAGCTTGGTCGATGTACCGCTCGGCATTGCGTGTCCTTGCGATACGGTATTGCTTTGTGAGCACATGAGCCAGTACACGCTGAGACAGGTGTTAGGTGTTGTCAGGATGTCCTTGCACCACATGGCACGAGAACACAGATAAGCGAGCATCCCGCCAATTCCCGGATTTTGCGTGTTGTCTCTGCCAACAAAAGCACGGAGACCAAACACTAGTGAAATATTGTGGACTTTAAGTATATTTGTATCTCGAAATCAGAGAGTCCATCCCATCGCTTTCCTTGCCCCAAAACACCAAAACGTTTCCCAGGCTCAGTTGAAGCTAACAAAGGCTTGCAAACACAGTTTCTCGCTTCGATTCGCCTCGCCTTGTTCTAGACATTGTCTAGGCAGCGGCGGGGATCTCGACCGACTTCTCAACACCGTCCGCCTTGCCCGAGTTGACCTTCTTGCCAGTCTTGGCGATCTTCTGGAGGACCGTCTCGTAAGGCAGGGCGGTGACGACCTTGGCAGTCTGGTTCTCGAGGGAGACTTCGTAGCTATCGACGCCTGCAAACGCGAGGGGGAAGGTCAGCGACGCCCATACAAAAAGCAAACACCACAATCCCTGCGAGACGATGTGCCGGCAGGCTATCATGGGTCGGGTATCAGCGGCCGGATGGGAAAAACGAACCGTCAAGCTTCTTGAGGACACGGTCGATGGCGCCGGAGCAGCCGCCGCAGCTCATAGCCACGTTGAATTCGTAGGTGTGCGACTCAGACATGGTGCAGTTGTGATGTGTAGGGTGTTGATGTGGGAGTAGATGGCGGGGTATCGACGGTCGAGGCTTGCGTGTCTCTGGTCAACGGAGGCAGGGAGAGATGGGTAGGTGGTGGGATATGGCGTAGAAGTAATCGTAGGCGAGTGGCCAGTGTAAGGTTGTCGTGTCCTTTTGTAGAGTTGTAGGTGCGGTGAATGATGACTGATGTGAAAGCTGACTTGTCGCTGATGGTGGAATACGGCCGACAATTAATAATGCGCGGGGGGGCTGGCCGCGATAATTGCGCAATTGGGCCGTGGGCCGCAGCGGTACCTCTTGCCCGGCCGAGTTTAGCTGAGCATGACTTACCGCCACCACCGCCTAACAGCAAGGGACTGAAACTTGCTCAAAGGGGTTGGTTACTCTGAAACGAGCACGTTTGTGATTCAGAATTTCATGTTTTTCCGGGAAATAAGGGCTATGAGACGACACTGGTTATAGGATTGGGCGAATTGATTTGCATTGAATGTGTTTGTTTGTTGGCAGTGATACCGTGCAGGTAAGGGAAGTGTCTAATCTTAGCACAAACTCAGCCGCCAGCCACCAGCCACCGCCAAGTGTGAGCGTAATCCAGTGTGCTCTCGTGATGCGTTTCAGCTGGGCAAAACTTGCTCATTGCGCCGCCTCAGAATTTTGTAACAAATTACAAATGTAATATCCTAGATTACCCATCGTCTCGGGTAGCCTTTCTTCCGCCAACTGGAGGTTATGATTGCGTGTCGGGGGAACAGAGCCTCAACCAGGGTCGGAAATGCCAGGAGTGGCGCCAAGATATCCATCTACCCTGTACCGATGGGTCGGGATCGACCTTGAAGGCCACCTGTCCATTATTAGGGAAACTCTGGGGTCTGAAAGAATAACATGATGAATTTTTGTGTTGAATCATGGAAGAACTAGGAGGAGAGATCATCATGGTAGTGGTTTAGCCACTGATCAAGTGTCGCACGTCATCCGGTCTAGCTCGTTGGTACTAAACAAAAGAAGGTATGACAATTCAACATCTGAGTCGCGATTCAATGACTAGTAGTAATTAACGACCTCAATACCTGCGTCATTCAATTCAATATCTAAGAACCTAATCTTATCTCCACATGTACGGTACATAGGGATGTTTCCCGAAATGCCGGGATGGCGTGACATTCCGTCACTCGCGGTCGACGCCGATCGTCTCGGGTCCAGATGCCGATTCGGTGTAGCATGCATCACGGCGTAGCGTGCATAGTTGCAGGTGGGGGGGACGTTGAACGTCTGAAAGGTCGGTGCTACTTTTGCGTGTATGCAGCATCGAAATCAGGATTAGTGCGGATAAGAAACTTAATTCTCGGTGGCCTGACTGCTGCGAACCATGTGGTTGCATGAGGCAAAAAAGAACCATGATATGACTCTCGGGGTTGTTAGCCCGTGGCCTGATAATCCGGCGAAAATAGCGACGAGAGAAGCGCCGCTGGAACAGACACATGCGGCCCAGCACCAGACAGTGGCGGTATTCTACCTCCGGAATTGGTAGGTGTATAATTGTTTCACAGATAACCTGCAACTTCGCGTGGGATGATGCTGCTGCCATGCATCGTAGACCGACGCCCATCTCCAGCCGCTTAGTACCTATTTGGATCCATGAGAACCATGGCTATTGAGGTTTATTTACGGGATTCAAAAACCCATGGGTACCCATCACATATGTCCACGGTCACCTGAGAACCCGTGGGTGCTTATACGAACCCGTGGGGTCCAACTGAGCTCATGGGAGCCCATTCTAGGCCGTGTGTGTCCAGGTGGACTCATAGTTATCCAAAGAACCAGTGGGCACCCATACGCGTCTAGTTTTACCCTTGAACACCATCTTCGTCCGTTGTTACACAAGAGAACCCATGGACACCCTCCTGTCTATTACTGCCCATCTGAGTCCATGGGTACCCATGGGCATCTAGTCTCATACATGGGTACCCAAGGCACTCTAGACTTACTAGTAGTAACCCAAATATACCCGGACGCATCGATGAAGACCCACAGTTACCCGCGGGTTCTAGTTGTCTGAGCTGGGTTTACTTATGGGTAGGTACCCATGCGTATTCATACCTCATGGTCTTTATATCCGATGGGTGCCCGTGAGTCATTCGGGTTACCCACGGGCACCCACAAGTACCCATGGACATCTGGTGGCACACATCGGGCATCTCTCTCGTCATGAGCGCCTACTGACACCAACGGGTTCTCCGGGTCCTCCAATTACCTACCTATTCTCTCTGGGTACCCATGGGTAGTTGGAAGACCCAGAAAGCCCGTCGATACCCATGGACCGTTACTGCGCTGTCACTGACCGATGGACAGGATCGTGATGTCTATCAGGGACATGTTATCCCAGATATTAAGTATGACGTGTTTACTAGAAAGTTAAGTCCACTGTATAAGTACGCTCTTGTAAAACATTGTCATGGCTCGTCAACAGTCGCCTTACTGAGAGCAACTCCCACCTCCTTAATCCTTACATGCACCATCTTCAGATTTACTTCACCATTATCGGCCACGAACTGCTCCGGCACCTCGCTGATGGCCCAGTGCTGCTCAATCTCGTCAATGAAATCGGCCAGGTCGACCTCTTCCCAGGACACCTCGCCATCGTCTGGATCCACAACACACATGCTCGTCACCTCGTTCACCTCGTTCACCATCTCCCACCGCGGCTGCACCTCCGCGTCGTGCAGTTCGCCCGCCATTCCCCCTGGCGGCCGCACGGCCAAGGACTTGCGTATGGCGGGCAGCTCAGCCCATACGATATACAGGGTGCGCAAGTTGGGCATCCAGTCGAGCAAGCCCGCAAGCGTCCCGATGCTAAAGTAGCCCGTGAAGGCCGGCACGGCCAGATGCTTGATAGCAGCGCCCATCTCCCTGGCGCCGTCGTCCCAGTACTCATCGAAGTTGCAGAAATCCTCCCACTTGTTCCGCGGCACGTACACGGGGTCACGCTCACGATCCCACTCGCGCACTAGGATGTCGCCCTGCGTCTCCTCGCGGAACCGCATAGTCAGATGGCGCGCAGCTATCCACGCGTTGGCGGCCTCGCGGGCCTCGCGACAGACGAAGAGCGCGATGGGCATCGGCACCTCGATAAACGCGCGACGGTCGACGCCTTCGAACTCGTTAATCTCGCCGTACGGGTCAACGAACTGCGCGTACCATCGCCAGCGATAGAGACAGAGCGCGGGACCATCATGGGGCAGCGTAAAGTCCCAGATGAGACGGCGAATCTCTGGCGGCAGGCGATCAAATTGAGGGAATGATGTCGCCATTGGAGCGTTCGCAAGCCAAGACAGTGTACTGAGGTTTAGGTTTGGCTGGGGAAGAAAAGAAAGATGCGTGGATGTGGTTGTCATGAGAAGCGATAACGGCGTGAATTTGGTTCAAGTGAGAACCCCTCCAAGATCGCGTTAGAGCGCACCGACGCGTAAAGCGCCAGAAGCAATTATACCGAGGAGTGGGATAACACATAGGAATTGAGACGATGCAGGAGAGTTATAAGAACAGCAAATGGCTATTGTGGAACTACAAATGCTGTGAAACTAGCTGAATGACGATGGAAATAATGGTTCCTTTTGACATGCTTGTGTATCCTCCTCTCTTCCTTAACCTCTGACGCTTCCATCATGAGCTTCACCTAGAACCTAGCCACAACCTTGGTCTGCGTATCCTGCAGCGCCCAGTCGCTCCGTTGCGTCTTGCTCCGCACCGCATCGACCTGCTCCTTGGTGAAGCCGCGGGCCTCGACGGCCGGGTTGTAGCCCAGCTTGTTGCGCTGGCCGACGGTGGTCGAGTTGACCGCCTGCGCCGTCTTGCCATCCGCACGCTTGTACACCGTCACGACGACGGCGCCGCCCAGGCCCAGGTTGTGCTGCAGGCAGTACCGCGTGTTGGGAACGGCGCGGTTGTTGGCCCAGCCGCGCAGGTGCCAGACCAGCTCGGCGCACTGCGCGATGCCCGTCGCGCCCAGCGGGTGGCCCTTGGAGATGAGGCCGCCCGATGGGTTGACGACGTACTTGCCGCCGTACGTGATGTCGCCCGCGCGCACCAGCTCGTGCGCCTTGCCCTTGTCGCAGAGGCCGAGGGCGTCCAGCGCTACCATCTCGTTGGCGCTGAAGCAGTCGTGCAGCTCGACCACCTGCACGTCCCGCGGCGAGATGCCGGCCTCCTCGGTGGCCACCTTGACGGCTCGCTGCGTCATCTCGTAGCCCATCAGGTCGATGGCGCTGCGGGAGAAGAGGCTGGGAGCGTCCGTCGCCAGGCACTGGCCCGCGATCTCAACGGCCTGCTCCTTGAGGTGAGGGCGGGCGTCGAGGAAGGCCTGGGAGACCAGGATGGCTGCGGCACCGCCATCCGAGGTCGGGCAGCACTGCAGCTTCGTCAAGGGCTCGAAGATCATGGGCGCATCAGAGATCTGCTGCTGCGTGTAGACCTGCTGGAACTGCGAGTAGGGGTTATTGGGGGAGTGGGCGTGGTTGATTCGGGCAATCTCAGCAAAGTCCTCGGCCTTGGCGCCGTACCTACGAGTTATTGTAAGTATTGATGTATATATGGCCAGAGTGAATAACTAGGGCTTGGTACTTACTTCTCGATGTATTCGCGGCCGGCGTTGCCAAACATCTGAGCCGCACTGGGAGCCTTCGTTACGCCCCTGGTTTCGGCCATCATCTTGACCGTGGTTCCGGTGGGGTTCTCTCGGTCGTTGAAGAAGGTCTGCAAGCTACCAGGCATCATCTTCTCGAAGCCGACGACCATGACGCAGTCGGCAGCGCCGTGGGCGATGAAGCTGCGGCCCATGGCCAGGCCGGTGCTGCCGGTGGAGCAGTTGTTGTTGACATTGTAGATGGGGATGGACGTCATGCCGAACTGGTAGAAGACGCGCTGGCCGCAGGTGCTGTCGCCGTAGCAGAAGCAGGCCACGCCCTGGTCGACGTCGTCGTAGTTGATCTGGGCGTCCAGCATGGCCTTGACGCCGGCCTCGAAGCCGAGTTCCGTGTAGTCGACCTTGCCGCGGGGCTTGATGAACTTGGTCATGCCAACGCCGAGGACGTAGACGGGGGACTTTTGCTTGGCAGGCATGATTGCGGATGATGTGTTTTGGGATATGGGAGGATGGCGGTGATATATATCGGGATGGGGTTCAATAATAGGAAGCACTTGCTTGCTTTCACCAGTTCACATCGAAGTCGGGACAGAAGATGAGGAAGAAATAAGATGGCCTGATTAGAAACCAACCAGAGACCCTACAGATGAGAGAGGAAACGTCCAGTATATCAACCACGGTGCATATAAGCACCAAGAAATAATTACCACGGCTGCGGCTCAGCAGGCCATCCAGAAGGGTAACCAATTCGGACCTCGCCTCCACTGGTTGGTCCTCGGGATGATCTTCTCCAGCCGTTCTGCCCCAGGGCCTACCGCTTGGTATAGACCGTGTGGCGTCCACTGTTTTACCCCAGCTTTGGGTTGCATATTCAATGTGGCGATGCGGGGAACTGGCGTCGTACCGAGGCCTTGTTTGGGCGTGTCCTGGCAAGGCCCGTGGCTAAATATTGCCGAGGTAGTACACTATATTCGGTCGTGTGTATTCACCGGCTACCTGGTTGGGGTTCTGTCGGACTATTCGTTGGCCCGTAGAACATCTCTGTTGAGCACGTCTGCCTGTCTCACATCACTGCGCATGGCTTTTACTTCCATTAATATAGAGAACAGATAATATGCAAAAGACCGAAATCCACTTCGGCTCCGACTCTCAAACAGACCGTGGCTGGGCCCCGATTCTAAAGCAAAAGACCGAGCCCCATGCCCAATTTCTAAGCTGTTTGTGTCAGCGGCCACCAGTTACCCCGACTGTGGATGCCCCGACCGGCCGAGTGGCCCGGCTCCGTCCCATCTATCGGCCGATTGACCAAAGTTGATGAATAGAACCCCCGACTCCGTGATGGCGACAACGAATATAAAGGGCCTCCTTCTTGGGGCTCCTTTTCTAGAATCTCCTCATCATTCCCAAGTCTACTGAGCTCCATACAAGGATTCTTTTATCTCCAGCATCTTTCCACCTGCAATCACTGCAAAATCACGACAGACAAGCAACTCACCAAACCACCAATCCTTCCGCCAGCCCACTTCAAAATGCATATTCTACTCCTCGGCGCCACCGGTCAGAATGGCCAACTGATTGTGAAATCAGCTCTTGCCAACTCCCACACTGTCACTGCCCTCGTCAGGGATCCGTCATCTTCTTCCCTCCCCAAAGACGCCAACCTTACTGTCGTCGCCGGCTCGCCTACCTCCCAGTCCGACCTCGAAACCGCCTTGCGTTCGCCCTGCCCGCCATCTTCCATAATCGTTGCACTTGGCCATCGCCGTGCTGGATCATCGCCCTTCTCCCCACCCGCCCCAGGCTCCCAACACGACCTATTCGAAACTAGCATCAAAGCTCTCATCAGCGCTATCAAGACCGTCGGCTTTGCCAACCCACCTAAGCTTGTCATCAACTCATCTCAAGGCGTTGGCCCCTCGTGGAAATCCATGGCATTCCCCGTGCGTTTCGTATTCTCTCACAGTCCCGCCATGCGGATCGGTCTCGAGGACCACGCGCGCATGGATGCTATCGTGCGAGAGAGCGGCCTCCCATTTGTGCTCGCTAGGCCACCTATGCTTGTGGATGGTCCGGCCCAGGATGTACGCGTGTGGCCAGATGCCGGCAATGGTACGTCGTGGATGCCGAAGATCACTCGGGAGAGCCTGGCGGCTTGGTTGGTTGGTGCGGCGGAGAAGGATGAATGGAACGGAAAGGCACCTGTCATCACTAACTGAAAGGAAGTCCGATGCGATCCTTGGGGCTCTCCCTCGTTGTAGACTAGAAGTTAGGTATCATGGGCTAAGGCGTTGTATGGGTAAATTAACTACATAATCACTTGAACCCGGCGGATGAGATAAATGTGTCTCAGATACTTGTGTGGGGTATATTTTATAGTAATGAGATATCCACTTGATGCCCGGTAATCGCTATTATGATTGTAATTAATGATATTTCAATACAGCGCAACACCAAAGATCTGACACCCCCGCGGCATTTCTTAGAGGCGCTACTTCGCTTCATTAGCAGAGCAAATCTCACAACCAATCTGTCAACTTGAGTCATGAGAGACCCGCCGGCGTTTATCACCAGTGTATGAATCAACACTTCAAATCTTCTGAACTTCTGGGGAGATCAATGCCTTAAAATCACAATCTGGACGCCTAATACCCTGGTGGTCGAACGAACGCATCCCTTATCGCCATCCTCGTCTTGGATTCTTCGCATGTTGCTACAAGGGTTGTTAAAGACACCGCATTTCATACAGGCGACGAATGCTCTTGTGGGTCCTGAAGTGGCTTTTGTGAATCCCCAGGCGGCTTGTGTGAATTCCCAGGCGGCTTTTGTGAGTCCCCAGTCGGCTTTCGCGAAGCCGTCACCTTGATGGAAATTCTGCGCCAACCTAAACTAAGAAAGGGGCGAAGTGCTGGTGCTGACGTGATGATGATTTGGGTTGCCATTTCCGTCAAGGCAGTAATATCTGGAACTGATTAGTGGGTGGACATATATGGGTATTGGCTACCTACAGGTAGTGTATTTTAAGTAACCTTGGACGAGCAGGATGAACCGAGTAATGCTGATAATGACAGTTGAGGCGCCGAGAAAGAAGATGCCCATTAGGGCGGTTTTCTCTCTAGGTTGTAAGGATCTTAATGTCGTAATAATCCCGAACGGTAAGATGAAGACTAAATGGGAAATCTGATTAGATTTATCAGGACCCAATTGCACACTACTTACCCAGTAACTCAGCGAGCATGCCTACAGGCCAGTTGATATATATTGTGGTGGGGTCCTTCCACAACGAACATGCAGTGTAATGGATCGACCTTGTAAAAAACACCCCGTTAGTCCTCAATACGGAGAAGGAAATAACTGTAAACACAACTGACCAGTTCTCGCGCACATCAAGACCACACCAGAATACATCCAAAAACATTGCTTGCAAAAACGCACAGACAGTATAGATTGTCACAATATATAGACATGCTCGCAGTCTTCTTTCAGCTTTCGGGAATAGCTCGTTATAAAATGCAAGGAGACTGAATCTTGGAATATAGAAGCTTGCATCGTAGAGAAATGAGGCAGCGTATTTCCACTGTCTAGTATATTAGACCCGTACTTGAATACCAGAGAGACAGACAATACGGTCAGACTTACTTTTGCCCAACCCGTATTGGGAGGATTGTCAAAGAGTCCTTGGCCGGACGAGAAGGTGTATGTATCTCCGATGACAAGAGAAAGGAATGGTAATAAAGACAGCACCAGGAAGACATCGGACACCCAAAAGGTCCAGTTCCTTTTCCATACGCGCACTGCAATTCTAGCACTGGCAAAAATGGAAGCAATTCCAAATAAGGTCCACTCCGCCACCTACGTTAGGCATTTAGGAGGTCAGTGGTCTGAAATTAAACATAAAAATTACCCGAGGGTCTGGTCATTCCACTTACAAGGCATTGTGTGGTAGTAATCGCCATGTCGCTCAACGGCCGGTACTCTAGAGTATCGTGGAAACAAAACAAAATTATGTCGTTGGAGGAGTTCGATACAAAAAGATTTCCAGGAAACCGGATGCGCCAAGCCTGGGGATGTTTATACTCCAGCTTAAGGGAGGACGGCGGGGCCGAGAGAGTTTGTGAGACAGATAAAGTTGGCGGATAAACACAAATACTGTACCCTCCACAGATAAGCTGATGATGCAAGGGCAGGCTTGGTGTCTTAGATTTATGAACTGTTGTACTTACTAAGGGAAACATCGCCCATATCCCCACTGAATCCGTCGACTCTTGTGAAAAGAGTTCAGTCTTGCACACACCAAGACGGCGAATCTGAGCCTGGCTGGGCCTAGAACGAACCTCAAGCGGGAGTCATCGAAACCTTCTCGGAACGTCTTGTCCGGATTTCTTGTGGGGTATGTGGCACAAGTAATATGGGGATCTAGCCGTTTCCAAGCTTTGAGATGGGGGTTCGGTTAGCTCGAGGCTATGGAATGTAATACTTCTGAATGCGGAAATCATCTACAGCAGCTGAGCTTGAAGGCAATATCCCCTTCACGTTGAGAATGGTTAGTATGCCGAGACCTCTAATTCGCGTCAAGCCTCCAGTTGCCGTCGCGAGGTTGATGGTCGCCTGTGCCGCCTGCATGTCAACCGCCCACTAGATACTGCCCCTCCATCCCTCTCCAAGGAAACAACTCAATTCGGATTGCATAGGTACTCAGCTGTTCGCTTCACCAAGATGTTCTCAATATCAAGCACCACAACTCTGTCAATTGGAGTAAGTAATACTTAGGAAGTCCTGACAATATGAATTCCTTGCTGTTCCCTATTAAGTAGCTCCTCATATTCCCAGTTGGCTAGGTCCCTTGAATATTCCCCTGTACCTGGGTGATCTGGGTAGAGGCGGCGCAGATGAGAAAGATATTTCTGCAATAAATCTATCGCATCTCCAGAACGGTCCTGGCCTTTCCAAGTGTATGCTAGGGCGACCATACCGACAAGCGTATCTGGATGTTCCTCTCCGAGGACCCTCATTTGTATCTTTAACCCTCGAGTCCCTAGTTCTGCAGCCTTGTCTAACTGGCCTTGGCTCCAGTATGTTAATACTAGGATATTCATACTGGTCAGTGTATTTGGATGTTCGTCCCCGAGGACCCGCTTTCTTATCTCTAATACTTGTGTCCCTAGTTCTGCAGCCTTGTCTAACTGGCCTTGGCTCCGGTATGATAATACTAGATTACTCATACTGATCAGTGTATCTGGGTGTTCGTCCCCGAGGACCCGCTTTCTTATCTCTAATACTTGTATCCATAGTTCTGCTGTCTCATCCCACCGGCCTTTGCTCCAGTATATTGATGCTAGGTTATTCACACTGGTCAGTGTATCTGGATGTTCGTCCCCAAGGACCTGTTTTCTTATCTCTAATGCTTGTATTACCAGCTGTTCACAATTTTTCCATTGCCCAACATAGTAAAAATATCCCCCAAGGTGATGTAACAGGCGTGCTCTTGTGAGGGCTCCATCTCTTGACTTGGTAACGATATGGACTAGCACGGCAAGAGCATGGGGGAGATATGCAAAGCATAGTTCCCGAGTCTCAAACGTCCCAAAAGGATAGGCATCCGACACCGTCTTGAGAGCATGCCACGCGAACTCGGCAATCCTCTGCGTATTGACTAACCATTTTCGCGTAACTAGCTGCACCAAACGGTGCATCTCAATACTGTCATCCTTCCCCTTTGAGATGAAGGAAAATGCCTCAAGGCGGCCTATGGCCTTCGTGATGGCTGCTTCGCTCCGCTTTGCGTCATCTGGTAGCGATGTATAATAGTAGCGAGCAACAAAGTCTCTCGGAATTGCCCGGCGATCAAAAATACTGATCAGAGACAACACCTCGCTTGTAAATGCATGCCGTTGCTTAATTTGCTCGAATGAGAGAACCCAAGTCGATGTGAGTGCGTGCGGTGTATCTGAGTCTTTTCCGATAGCTTCGAATGATTCACTCAACCGGTCCACCAAGCTAGAGTCACTCTCGTTTAAGAGCTGAACATATTCGCTGATGGATATAGAATTTTCAACAATAAATGCCACAGCTTGCGCGAGCGCGAGCGGTAGATATTCCAGCCGGGACGAGAGGAGCGATGTCTCTTCGAGGGAAATGGTGTCGTCCTCAAGTATCGCAAACACCATCTGGTGTGCCTCAGCTTCCGTCATCTCACTGACCTTGATTGGAGGCTTCCCCCGAGCGAACTTTGATCCGGCCTGTTTGTCCCTAGTTGTCATGAGAATTGACCCCTGAGCACACTCGGGTAAGTATTGTCCGAGATTGTTTTCTGACTTTCCCGTACTGGAAGGAGGATTGATCTCATTGCCTTCTTGCGTTGACTGGAAGAATAGCTGTGCGTCATCGGCATTATCAATAATCATCATCCATCGACTTTGATATTTCCTCTCTGGAAAGGTCTTGACAAGCGATAACACGTCAACCGCAGGGTCATCGTACCCTGGAATGCTGCATTCTTCCGCAATCGAGGTATAAGCCTGGCGAAACCGCTCAGGGTTGCTCGCATGCACTCAGAAAACCGATATGTCTGGGTATGTATCGTGGAGCCAATAGATGAAGGCCAGTGCGATTTGCGATTTGCTACAATATGTTAGCCTGTTGAATATTGACACAATCACTGAGTACTATACCCGACACCACCAAGACCATATAGTGCGGCTCTTGATCGCGATTTAACAGCTCCTCGATGTCCACCATATCCAAATTGTAGTTTGAGATCCTTGAGAACTTCAGACCGCTGGACAAAATCTTGGTTTTGGTTGTACGGGACGAGGACTGAGCTTCTTAGTATTTGGTTAAAATAGTACATCGATGTTACACACACTTTGAATTCGAAGTCTGAACCTGGCGTTTCCTTGTCAAAGCCCGACGAACAAGGCCTCTTAGCCTTCCGACGGTCTTACGATACTCGGGATCCTGAGGTTCAAACTTCACCAGATTAGAGTGATCGCGGGAAATCGCACAAATGTGTTCTGGGCCATCTTCCCAAGAACGACAATGAGTAGCAGAGGACTTGGTGACTAGAACTGCTTTTGGACCTGTCATTGCCCATTTGCCGTTTTCATCCTGACTCCTATTAGTACCTGTCTATCTGTATAAAAGGAGTGGTAAACTGGCATACCTGTTGTGCTGTTTCCGACACATTTGTTTCATAGAAGCAGAAAATTTCCGAGTCCCCTTCATCGCCTAACACTGGATGGAAGTCCCGTTGTTGGAATGTGAGGATTAGAGAATTAATCCGATCAATAGACTCTATGAGGGCGCGGTTCGGTCCGTTCCCGGCCATTGGGATAAGCGAGCTGATATCCATACCGTCGTGAGGGACTCCAAAAAATACGATTCCATATACTGCTCGTATCAGTAATTTATCGACTTCGTTTTTTGACTTAGACAACGATATCAGGGCCTGTCAAATGGGTTAGAAACCTACCAACTAGAAGTCCGTAAACATTATCAAACATATCACAAACTCACCTGCTTGACAATCAGCCCTCCTAAGCTGTGAGCGATCAGAATGATTGGTCTGGTCGTCAATCCACGAGGGAGGTCGAGTAGACTGTTGTGGAAAGATGTTGCGAGGTCCTCTAGGTTCTGCATGCTATTGCTCTGCGCAACAGTCGATTCGTAGCCGTATGTCATCACTCGTGCGATTGAAGAGTCAGAAATCTCTGGGGTGATGTCGTGTGGGAGCGCATCTCGTAGCCACATATGGTCTCCGTTTCTCTCCTTGAATGACCCGAACGCGTGTCCGCCGAGACCAGATATTGCAATAACACTGGTATTATTAGGATTTTATACTTCCGTAGATTAGGTAACATACTCGATTTTATGGTCATCTA
The DNA here is from genome assembly GCA_014621425.1 of Cylindrodendrum hubeiense. Classification (NCBI taxonomy): domain Eukaryota; kingdom Fungi; phylum Ascomycota; class Sordariomycetes; order Hypocreales; family Nectriaceae; genus Cylindrodendrum; species Cylindrodendrum hubeiense. Next base: position 10,126 of record JAANBB010000270.1, on the reverse strand, counting down.
GAGCCGGAATGTAGAGGGTGGTGATGCCGATGAAGTCATGGTCGAGCAATAGCTGTTGGTTACGGACAGGGTGATTGTCAGATGTCTTTGGCAGCGGAATGCGCCAAGTCTGGCCGGTCGGAGGCGTCTGGAACCGAACGGGGAGAGTATGGAAGGTAACTGTGCCGGTCTTGGAACAGCCGTCGATCTCGTTGGCGAGGGACATGACGACTGGGCCCGAGAAACTGTCGTCTTCTTCTAGGAAAGATTGCAAACGTTGGGAATCCCAGTCGAGGGGCACACAACGGACGCGAGCCGTTTTATTGTACTTGGTTGGAGGTGTGTCGACATCTGTTGGTTCTGATGCTGGAGGCCTGCCTGGAGAGACGGGCGGGTTCGTGTCAGGCAGTTCGTTAGCTTCCAGTGCAAGGCGGCTGGAGCGTCGGGTCTGACGAGCTGTGAACGGCTTTCGCCGTACACCTCGGTCTCCCGATGCTTGATTTCGCCGTGGCGGCATTTCGATGGTAAACAGTAGTGATTTTGATCGGATGACAGTTGAGGGGGAACAGGAGGAAACGAGGGGGAGAAAACTGCGGTATGTAAGGCGTTGGTTGCCTCCTATGTCGACGCATGTGCCCTCACTTTTGCACATCTTGGCCCAATCACGTCAAGTCAGGCTGCGACGCCACATCGCAGCCAAGCGCCGACAAGCAAGTCGTCTTCAGCTTGGCAGCGATTCCGTGGGAAAGGATTGATCATGGAAGGAATACGATAGTTGTAGTTAAGTTAAAAATTATCAAGACATTCGCCAGAGATGGGACAATAGAGAGGGCGCGAGGTTAGCTGCTTCTAAGACCGCTGTTGGTAGTGGGATCTTCGTCCGTCCCGTCTTCGCCGAGCACCCAAAAGCAACGGCAGAAACAAAAAGGAAAGAGAAACATATCAGCTGGGGCCAGTCTCTCATCCCGACACAGGGCAGTGCGGTGTTCCTATTGATGTCACTAGAGGGCCACGCGTCATGATTGCTGGGCCCGACTTGTTGCCGCCGGCTATCAATTTGACTGCTCTCTTTTCTGAAGGATGGACAGTTTCATCAAGGACCTTCACAAAGCCTGTTGCGTATCACGAATATCAAGAGATGGCTAGGAGTAATATCTACCCATTCACGAAAGAGTTTATTACACTCCCCCATTCGGTTCATCCACAACCTGTCTATGTCCCCGTTCTCCCCACCGCGTCCCAATAAAAAAGGTGGTACAAAAAGTCGCGGTGAAATACAAAAAGTCCACAGCTGGACCATTCTAGTCTTCATGCGCCATACAACACTGGAGTATAGGTATATATATGTGTGTGATAAAGAACAACCCCAAAATGACAAGTAACCTCCGTGGATACGGGAAATAAAACCTCACGTTTGCCCAACGCCCGCTAATTCCTCCGGGGCCCGACTTCTTGCCTCTGAAGGAAAAAGACAAAAAACAAACACTTCTGTGCCCATCGCCATTGTGGCTCGCCCGTCTACATGGATGACTTGGTAAAAGAAAAACCGTTCTCGCAATCCCACAGACAAAGAAAAATTGGTAAACAACAATTTTGGCCTCTTCCAGTTATATAGGGAACCATCCTGCTCCACGCTTCACAAAGGAAAAAAAGTGTCTTGATCCGGGCTGTGCCGGATGTGGAGGGAGTCAGGTTAGTAAATTAATCCCATCCTTCCCACAAGATCCAACTGCCGAAGTCGCTCACTGCCGCCGGCATGCCCATGTTGTTGCGTTGGTACATGAACGGCATGTGAGGGTTCATGTATGTGTCCCCCTGGAACCCATCGACGGGTGGTCCAGGTGGGGCAGCAGCAATGCTGTCTAGGCTCATGTTGGACGCCATCAAGCAGTGATCCATGTTCATGCGGAGTCCCTGTATGATCTCGTCGGGCTTCGGATCTGGCGTCTTGACGCACTGCAGCACGACCGAGAGGCAGACGATATCCTTGGTATCGCGCCCGCTGATATTACGGATCAGCAGATCTAGCGTCTTTTCGACCGTACTGATGAGGCGGGGTGGGGACCAGAGCATAAGGTTGTCAGGGTTGTATGTTGGGTAGTCATCCGAGGAATCCGGTGACATGCGTAACGCCTGAGTGCCAAGCCCCGTACTGTCCGAGGCTGGGCGTACGGCGGCCCGAATAAAGAAACACACACTTATGGCGGCCTGAATGATGTCGTTTTTCAGGACCTGGTGGTACATCTCTGCAATATCCTGGAAGTGTGCAAGCATGGGATCGAGCTCGTCAAGATACTTCATGATGACCATAGACGAACTCAGGTATTGCCGAGAAATTTGTGCCGGCGCATCAGGAGCACCAATGGCAAAGGGCCGATAGAGCGCGAGTAGAGGCCTGCGCACATGCATATCGAGAATGACCCGGGTTCGCCATTGCTTGCTCTTCTGAGTGTCACTTAGAATGCCCTGCCGAGGGAAAATGTAGTTGATGTCGTCGAGGTAGCGGCATAGCTTGGAGCCCACGTCCAGGACTTCTTGGTAATCGCGAATAGTATCGATACGGTTTAACAGATGGGCCACCTTCATCCGCACGCCGATTGTCGTTGCCGCATAGACTTGCATCTGGTTGTCGGTGGCCTGGTCGATAGGTCTCGACGGAGGTAGTTCCTTCATGTCGGCGTAGAGTTCGATGTCATCCAGGTTTCGAGGTGGACGGCAGGTATAATCGCCATCTCGAACCAAGCATGGCAGATTGCTCGCAAGAGAAACGTGAAGGTCCATGTCGAGAATAGTAAACCATAGTCGCCGTCTCATTTCGCCGAGGAAGACAGGCACTCGGGGCTCGAACTCGGATGGGTCGCGATGGAGACCCATGGTCATGCCCATGCGGACGGTGGAGCCCAATGAGGTCCAGGAATCCTGCATGCGGGGAGTGATCATCCTCTGGGCATGCAAAAGAAGCACCTCGACTTGCAGCACCGCAAATTCGACCAATTGCTTGCCGCGCAAACCGTCCAACCACGTTCGCACGAGGGCGCAAGCGGTCGGGATGTGCACACCCTCGGCTCGCTCGTTGCCGAGGCCCTTGGACTTTGTTTCGAAACGGGATGCGACCGACAGGACTGCGAGCAGCTGTGGTAGGAAATAGTCGGATTGCAACGTGCCTTCCCAGTAGCGCTCATATTGCTCGGTGAACATGGGCAAGTGTAGAATTCGGTAGATGGTTTCGGATGTATCGACGTAGGTTTTGACGAGGCGGTCGCAGACGACCTTCTTTGGTAGAATATCCGTCATGCGCTTTCGAACCGGCATCATCGAGTCTACAAAGACAGTTATCGGAGAGAGCGACTTGCGGTAATCGTCGAGAAGAGCTTTGTGGAATTTCCTGAAGTTGGCCATGACTTCCCGGACGCCACCGTGGTTTTGGTGGTTCGCAACGAAGTCTTTGGCTTCGTCGAACTGCCACTAGTCAGCACATGCGGAAAAGCCCCTCCGAAAGTTAACTTACCAAGTTCAACAAGACGCGGGAGCTGTTCTGGCCGTGGTATCTGGTCCTTGAGGCACCTTCCTTGACCGTTAGGCCTCTGATGGTGTCGGATGATGCTGCGAGAAGTCTGCCAGCGCTGGCTTCAGATGCGGCAGGACTACGGGCCATGAGATGTTTCTCGAGCCGTTCCATGCGCATGGCCAGTTCCTCCAGAGAGGATGGGGCTGCAGTTTCTCCATTTCGCACCGACCCATACGTGGATTCGTTGTTCGGGAGCGGCGTGCTCGAGGTAAACATGCCCGGGAGGCAGTTGCGCTTAGTGGGACGGGAAGGCTCCATCAGCTCGCTATCGGAACCATCCGAGAGGTTGGCCGAGTCATGATCGATGGCATACTTGCAGGAGCGGCTGGACTTTTGGCATTGTGAACACGGGCAGAGGCGATCGCATCGAAGCTTGCGCTTGCGGCACTCGGTGCAGGACTTGACGGGTCGGGGCCTCTTGACGCTGCGCTGTTGCTGTGACTGCTGCTGCTGCTGGAGGGTGGCCGCGTGACCCTGTGTGGGAGTCTGGTGGAGGTGATGATGTGGCGGGGTTTGTTGTTGCGAGAGTGTGGTATCGTATGGGGTCGAGTTGAGGACGCCGGGGGGAGGAGCTGTGGTGGGAATACCCACGTCGTGGGCGGAGGAGTGTACGGCAGCCATGCCAGATATACTCGAGTTCATGGGTGGATGGGGGGAGAGGTGAGGAGGATCGCAAGTAGTCGGCGAGGGCGGGAGGATGATGACGGGATCGGTCGATCGGCGGTTGTCGTGGAGTCGAGTCAAGGCGACCAGGTGCCAGGCGACTCGCAACGGACAAGTGGGCGCGGGCGGGCGTATCGCGAGTCGAGGGGATTGAGACGGGATTGGGCCCTAGCTCAAGATGCTGAGGGCGTCGGGCTGTGGACGCAGGCAGTATCGAGTCGCAGGCGCGCCGATGTCGCGGGGGACATGACGGACGACGAAGACGAGCAGGACAGACGGAGACGCAGACGTGATGGAGTCCGGGCTAGGTGAGAAGGAGAAGGAGAAGAAAGAGGCTGACGACGGCCAGGACGACGACACTGAGAAAGGCGACCTGGGACGCGGACTTGGAACGGGTCCATGGGCCTGCCAGAGCCACGGGGTCGTGCACGGCTGTAGCGCTGCACCAGGGGACGACTGCACCAGGACGCCGTCTGTTAACTGCTTAGCTGGGACCTTGGGACCTTGGCTGGGACCGCGACTGGGCGACTAGGACTCGGACTGGGAGCAGGCTAGGCGCGGTGGGTAACCGTGGGACGTGGGTTTCCTGGAGATGGGGCGCGGCTTGGAAGCTGCTAGGGGGGGGGGGGGCTCCGTTGGCCTTTGCACTGTTGCGGCGCTGCCTCGTTGGTGCGTCCGTACTCCGTAGGTACGTCCGAGTTACCAGACCCAGGCCCGAGACTCGACGCCGTGGAGCCAAGCCGGGCGGTGGTCCGTCGCTATTTTTTCGGGCGGTACCACTACGTACATAGTAGTATGAGTAGCATGCACTGATTCAGCCACCCCAGAGGCGCGCACGACTCGAGCAATCCGGCAGTGCACCCGCGGGTCGCTAGTGCATTGGGGGACTGCCCTGTTGGTTGGGTCGGGGTGGACTGGGGTGATGGGATGGGATTATACGGAGGAGCAGTCAAGCAGATACCGATGGGTTGCGGCGAGCCACCTGGAGTGATAGTGGCGGTGATAATGGTGGTGGTGGTAATGGTGGTGAAGGTGGTGGTGATTGTGGTGGTGATGGTGGTGGTCCTATATTATGCCTACCTCCGCCGTAGTGGTGTCTCCTTGTACTTGCCACTGCTGGTTCCCGAGGCGGGGGGAGTGATCGATCGGCCGACAGAGAGACGTCCCCATACCGGTGTAGTGGTTGTACCTACGGTACAGTACCCGCAGCGTCGAGTATGGGGAAAGCGACGGCCAAGCCGCAGGCTGGCAGGCTGGCAGGCTGCTAAGGGGTGTGTGGCAATGTCATCGCCCGGCCCCTTGTCGTGTGTTGACTACGATTGTGTGTCGTTTTCATGCCGCTGTCTAAGCGGGAAATGGGTGTGGGCGGCCGACCTCTGCCTGCCCACGGCCACGACCATGAGCGAAGCTGAATGGCGACGCAGGGCGTGATATGTGATTGCCGTGCGATGCCGCCGCTGCCTCTGTTAATTGCTGACGCTGCGGACTTTCATGCGCTTGCTCATGCGGTTGAGGGCCGAGCTACTACGTAGTACGCCAACCTAGGCCTGCACGCCGCAAGGTAAGGCAGGTACCAGGCAGGGAAGTGCCTGTCACTGGTGGGGAAGGGGGACGGAAGTGGGCGACCCGTCGGAGTACTCAGAGCGTACCTCCCGTATTCCTTTTTTGCCTTTTTCGAGCATCCCGTTTGTCCAAGTTTGTGCACCATTGGTGTGTTTGTATGCCTGAGGTGGAGGGGGGGGACACCCTTACCCGGCCGCCGTCGGAGCCGGAGCCTTGCTTACTGGGCCTAGAACCCTGCGGCGCGCCAGAAACCCAGGGTCTCGGCCCTCCCTGCGCGGTCTCCCACTCGGCTCATCGGCCAGGAGCCGCACGTGACGCTCCCGACGGGATGGAGGCTCCCTGTTCCGTTTACCTAACGACGAACCTTGGCCTGCACAGCCTGGGTACGTAGTAGTTCCTAAATCCCGAGATATTCTAGGTAGGGGGAGGTATATTTCTATCTGACCTGTCTGCTGTGTGTTCGTCGTTGGTCCTCGATGGAATGACGACGGAAATAGAAACAAAAACAAAATCACAAAATGCCTGTGCCCATGATTGCCTCAACATGGGCTGCCACCAGCAAATTCCAACCCCTCTCCCTCTCACGCTCCGGCCCATCCTGCCTTACCTCATCCCCGTGGGGGACGCATCGTGGCACGTGCTGCCCTAGGTATCCCCATCCATCTCAGACAAGCAGAGCTCGAACCGAGAGTGAATGCCAACCCATCTCATTAGAAACACAAAGTCACCCAGAGGAGCCCAAGGAGCCCACACACACACCCAACCCTCCACTACCGAACCACCAATCCTACACCGGCCGCCATCTCGGCCGACACCGTCTCAATGCCTGTCCTCCGTCCGCCCGTACGCCGCCGAGTGCAACTCCAGTTGCTGCACGTCCTGCAGCCCCTCAGCCGCCTCCCTGCCTCCTGATTGCTATACCCCCCCAGCACAGACAGTGATGCACACAAGTCCGGATGGCATTGGCACGCAGCAGCAGCAGCGACAGGAAACGCACAGAGAACGCACAGAGGTGCTCAGGCATTCCCATCCAATCCCCGGTGCCGAAGCTCCTCTTCTGCGTCTGCAATCTGCAACCTGCATATCTGCATTCTGCAACACGCAGCAGCGGCAATAAAAACGACCACAAAAAGCAATCCATCCCCTCTTCGGGCCAACCCTCGATCTCCGGCTTACGCCAACGCCCAAAGTGTCGCGTCTCGCGTGGGCCAAGGACGTCGCGCATCAGGCTAGACCCGGGACCGAAAAGCCATTGCCCTCATTTGCCGTACGGTTTGTTGGACTTGGTGGCCGCCGTGCTAAAAATTGCTACTCTTCTCGGATACCTGCATACAGTACAGCTCCTTCACATTCTCGACCCTCACTCAGCCCTGCCCTGCGTGGCGCCGCCCCCAACGGAGCCCTGTTGCAATGATATTCCCTCGCCCTATGTTCAGCCCAAGTCTCGCAAGCCTCGCCGCCCGAAGCAGTCAATCTGTTTCTGCCTGTCTCTCGCTGCCTGTCTCGCCCACTTGCCGCCCACCACTTGCCCGCGCGCGCGTGGCCCATGTCTTGCTTGCTTGCATCATTGCATGCAACCCTCATCAACCATCAACCCTCAACCCGCGACCCGCTACGACAAGCCCCGAGGCCCAAGCCTAAGCCCCAAGCTCCAAGCCGCAAGCACGGTCGATATTCCCGGACCTCCGTGTCGTCTCCGCCCCGGAGTCTCGTCGACAAATGACAGCCAGCGCCGGGCCACCCCCCTTTCCCCAGTCGACCCAGGAACAACCCATGGGAACAGGGCTCCCCCCTTCCAGTTATGCCTCGGTGATTCCAGTCGGCCGATGGCTGGCGCGCGTGTCCCCTCCCTCGTCCTTCGTCCATTGGGCTTTGGGGCCAATACCGTCCGTGTGTGAGTCTCCCCGTGTGTCGGCTGGTGTGCTTTTGTCTTTGGCTTAGCATTAGCGCCGGTTCCCTCGGCTCCGACGTGAATCTGCTTCCCGGGCTGCCCCCCTCTCGTCTGCTCCAATTTCACAAGTCACCCTGATCAGCAGCGGAACCGAAAATGGTCGCTCCCAATTGATTGACGGCGCCAAAAAGCAACCAGGCAGGGCTGAATGAAGTTACCAACGCCGTGTCCCGGCTATCCTCGATCGCGACTAGCCCTCCATCATGCCACTCTGCACCGCGGCCATTGGTCGGCCTCAGCTCCAGGCGCCCTTCTACAGCCCTTTCTAGAACTCCTCATCTCAGCACCCTTGCTAAGTTGCTTCGCTTCAATTGCTTTTGCGCATACACGGCTGATCCTCTACGGAAACAGTCCATTCCGAGTTCAGCAAGCTCTCCCGTACATAGTACTTCGGACTGTGGACGAACAGCAGCAGCAGGACGGACTGCGCTGCACATTTGTTTTACCCCGGGCATCCTCTTACCAACAATGAACACCTCCGGTCGCACCACCCCAATCCCGCTGTCTCGCGTTCCCCTGCCCTGTCCATATCCTGTCCCTATCCCGTCAATGTCCTGCGTGTCCCGTCCCATGCCATCACATCCCATGCAATCTATCGCCTCGGACACTCGCTCCCTTGCTTCGCGCCTTGTTCCGGGAATGACACACCCCACGCCTTGCTAATGGCGAGTGCTAATTCTGTTTCAACCTTTGTCCGATGCGCGGCGCGTGACGAGTGGACAACGAGCCATTCATCGTGCCCCCCCGGCCATGACCCTGGCCCCCATAAACAGTCTTGATATCAGTGATGCGACCTCAGACGTCGCTGACCGTGGAAGCTGACCATCAGCGGTGACCTCCATGCCCGTCTTCGTCATCATCTTCGGGCCAAGCCCCTGGTAGGCTTTCCGGTTCTTGGGGTTGTCCGTCTTGGCTCCGCGAACTGCCATCTCCTTCCGCTTGACGTCCGCCACCGCCAAGGAGCTGCATCAACGTCCCAAGAAGCCCTGTTCCGTTTCCTCCCCTAGCGTGCTCCTCAAGATCCCGCTGAAGCTCCTCGTCGTCAATCCGTTGCAGCTCGGCTAGGGCTTCATCGTCATCGTCCTCAGCTGGACCCAGCCCCGCTGCAGCGAGCCCCGCCGGCACCGGACCCGCACCCGCTTGCCGCGCGAACATGTTGAGCATTCGCGCCTCAATATCGCTCGGCTGCGTATTATTCCGCTGCTGTTTCTCCGCCCACGGCAGTCGCATTCCCTCGCCCGTAAATATATTCTCCTCCTCAGGGGGAGGCAGGGGGTCGAACTCGTAGTTGGGCTGGCTATCTAAAAGCTCCCGGGGCGCAACTGTAAGCAGCGATGTTTGGCCCTCGAGATAAGCCAGTCTCGTCGCTCCAAGATCGGCTGGCGCATCATCTACCGGCAGGAGGCTCAGGTCCACCTTATCTAAGTCCTTGGCCACGCTCTGTAGGAGGCCAGTGGCCTGAGCATTGTTCCACAGGTCCTTGGCCTGGTGGATGTAGAGCTTCACCCAGAACGACCGCGCATTAGAGTCGGCGCTGATGCCCCAAATGGACGGTGGCGTGTCGAGGTTGAGCTCCTGGAACAACTCGCAGTAGAGCCACGGAACCCGTCTCATCCCCGCAGCCAGTTCGGCCCGGGCGCCATCGGCGTCGCCCATCTGCAGCTTGGCCAGGACCACGCTCTGCCGGAGGTACACGGTGTCGCGGTTGTCGCCCGTCGCTTCCACCTCGTCAAGGAAGTCGACCAGCCAGCCGGCCTCGTGGGCCCGGATCGCCAGCGGATGGATAAAGTGCCGCATTGCGTACGGGTCCCGAGGGTCCAGCGTGTACAGCAGCTTGGCCCACTCCAGCGCCGTCCGGTACGTGCCCTTGCGGATGAGGCTCTTGAGGTAGTGGTACCCTGCCAGCCAGAACTGCCGGTTCTCCGGGCGGCGGAAGTCGAGACGTGCTCGGCCCTGCTCGATGTTTTGGCGGAACGCGGACGTTGTCACACGGCCGAAAGTGAAGAGGGCCCGCTCACAGAGTTCGGCGGCTAGGGCCATGTTCTGGTCTTGCTTGGCGACGCTGCTGACCTGGAGGAGGGTTGATACGTGATATGCTGTAGATCGTTAGCAGATGTATCGCATCAAGCCCCGACAAAAGGGCCGGTTTCATCGCTGGGTTCACTCACGGACTTGTTGGAGGAGATGCACCATCCTCATCGGATCACCAATCTGCACACACCCAAAGAAGAAGGCCTGCACAGCGTCGTAGTCCCCCTCGTGCACGTACGCATACTCGGTCCAGCCGCCGTCCTCGGCCCTCTCCACCTCCCTCATCGTCAGCCCGCCGGCCGTCTGCCGCGGCCAGTGCTCGCGGCCCTGGATGAAGACGTTGCGGCGCAGGGACACCTCGGGCAGCTTCT